>PVIC010003972.1:0-65466 GCA_004025085.1 Thryonomys swinderianus | reverse complement strand
GGGCAGGAGGTAGCCAAGCAACATGGGGCGTCTGCAGCCCTTTCTATCCCTTATGTTTTATCCGGACGACGTAGGGCAGCGGCACTCACGCCCTTAATCCCAGGGCCCTCGGTCCGAGCACTGCGCCATCAGTCAGTCCCAGCATCACACACTCTGGATCCAGCCACCTCTGAAAATCCAGCCACCTATAACCGCATGAGGTTTGGGGGGTCACCTGGACACAAGCCATGACAACTTCTCGGAGCCTATGTATTGTGCTTGTGGGGTGTGACTCCTCCAGAGCCTGGGGAGCCCCAGGAAAGAACATGTCGTGGTGTGACCCCAGCTTCTCTGGAGCCCAGAGATAGGCAGGCATCACCGGGAGCTCAGCTGTGGGGCGGAAGCTGTGAGCGCCATGTACCAAACCACACCATGGACCCGGACAACTCTGGCTGCCTCATGCCTTGACACCACGGTGCGGGCGGCTTCCGCTCCTTAGACTTTCAGGAATCAATAACTGAATTGAGTCCAGGTCAGGCGGCCCATGGCTGATTCTTTTTTTTTTTTTTTTGAGACAGGGTCTCACTTTGTAGTTCAGGCTGGCCTTCAGCTCACTATGGAGCCCAGGCAAACCTCGAACTCAGTAATCCTCCTGCCTCTGCCTCCCAAGTGCTGGGATTACAGGTGTGAGTCACCACTCCCCGCACTGTGGTATGTGGTGTTGATTGCTGGTGGGTGTGAGTCACCATATCCAGCATTGTATGTGGTTACGAGGATCGAACTCAGGACCATTGTGCTCGCAAGGCAGGTGCTAGAACCACTGAGCCAAATTTCCGGCCCCGCCATGGTTGATTCTTTTTTTTTTTTTTGCTTTTTGAGACAGGGTCTCGCTTTGTAGTTCAGGCTGGCCCTGAGCTCACTATGGTGCCCAGGCAAGCCACCGCAAACTCAGCAATCCTCCTGTCTCTGCCTCCCGAGTGCTGGGATGACAGGCGTGAGCCACCACGTCTGGCATTGTGGTATGTGGTGTTGATTGCTGGTGGGCGTGTCTCCATGCCCAGCATTATATGTGGTTACCGGGGATCGAACTCAGGACCTTGCGCTTGTGAGGCAGACGCCGGAACAACTGAGCTAACCCTCCGGCCCCCCATGGTTGATTCTTTAACCCTCACTGACAGGGTCCCAGCCTTCGTCCTCCAAAGGAACACAGGGTCAGTCCGTCTGTGTCTCCTCCAGCCTTGGGTCAAGCGAGGGGCGTGGCTTCAAGGCTCACTCGAGTCTGGGTTATTTTTAGTCTGTTCTGTTGTCAAGGGTGCAGGGCCTTGGCACTCACTGGGACGGCTTAGTTGGGTGCGGATGGGAGGCGGGCAGCGTGACATCCACAGTGATGCCAGCCTCTGGCCCTAGCCTCGCCAGCTCAGCAGCACCAGGTCCCAGGGAAACGGCCTATTCCGGCATCCCCTCTTCCACCCTGGGCAGAGATTGGAGGAGCTCAAGCCCTTCCCCGTCCTCCCAGAGACATGGTGGTGGTAGTGGTGGGGTGCTGCCAGTTTCACAGATTTCTGGCACCAGCTGCTGGAAAAAGCACTGAGCCAGGAGCTGGGGAATCTGGGGTCCAGTCCCACTGTGTAACCTCCTCTCGCGTCCGTTTCCTTGTTTGGTTGTGTGTTTCCTCGTGAAGTCTGGCTTGCAGCAGTGGTACGGCCACCCTCCCTGCCAACACGTCTTCTTCGGGGATGAGTTAGCATGAGTCTCCTCCCCCAGGCTCTCTTTGGAACCCCAGGTTTATTCCCCCATGAAGTCTGATTGGGTCCCTCTGCCCTCCAGTAACCTTCAGTGGCTCCCTGTTAGCCTCAGGATAAAATCGTCCTTCGGATGGCGTAAACTGTCCTCCGGAATCCAGCTCCTGCCTGGTCTCCAGGGGCCTTTTTGCTTCTCAACCATCTCTGGCTCCTGTCGCCAGCTCTGGGCAATTCCCCCAAAGGTTGCCGCCCCCTTGTGCCTAGCACAAGCGTGTTTTGTGGTCTGAAAAGCTTTTTCCTGTGTGTTTACCCTAGATAGTCCTATTGGCCTTCAAGTCAGGCTCGGCTGCAGGCGGTGCACACCCCTGTTCAATCCCTCTTTTCCCTAAGGTCCGTGTGCATTTGCACGTCTGGAGTCCCACAAGACCGGAAGCTCCTCCAGGGCAGAGGCTGTGGCACCTCGTGTGGCACGTGGCTGCGTGGAACAGGTGTGCAGTCAGCACTGAGCAAGTGAGCGAGGGTGAAAGAATGCAGAGGTAAGCGAGGCTCGCGGGGTCCCCGCCGGAGCCCGTCTGAGTCACTAATTAACAATCAGCAGCTGATGGTGCAGCTGATTTTATGCCCCAAGTTCAGCTGTAAGCAAAGCAAGCTGAGCTGCTCGCTCTGCACCCGCCGGAGCTGACTCCTCCCAGGCAGCGCGGGCCCCGTCCTGGACCTGCCGCCCGGAGGCAGCCGCGTCTAGGCTCCCGGTTGCGCCCTCAGACCACGGTCCCTCTGCTTCTGCCTCACAGCCCTGCACCTCTCCTTCCTCCTTTATCAGGACCCTGTGGCCACCTTAGGGCCACCTACCGCGTCCACAATGGCCTCCCCACCCGAGACCCTTAACTCAAAGTCTTGTCTGCCACAGAATGTCACGCGGTCACAGGATCTGGGGATTCAGATGTGAACATTTTTGGGGTACAGTTGTTCTGCTTCCCGCACCCTGGAAATTGAGGATGAGTCTGTTTGGAAGGGGAAGAGAGCAGCACGCTATCTGGCTTCAGTTTTCTCATTTGTAATCAGAAGAACGGGACCAAGCCAAGGTCCCTAAAGTCTTCCTGCAGAGCCATTCGAAAAGCCCCCAGAGCAAGAGGAGTGAGATCAGATGTCATCTTCTGTGCCCTGGACGACACCTGCCTACGTTTAACTGGAGCACCCTGTTGGGGATTTTGGGTACCCACACCCCCCTGCCATGGCTCAAACAGGGATACAGGGAGCCCCTGTCTCTATGAGGTGCCTTCACCCAGCAGAGACAAAGGCTAACAACTAGCCCCGTTTCTCACTCAAAGATTTCTCAGGGGAGAGTTTGGGATTCCGTGGGAGAGAAGATATTTTCATTGAGAAACAACATGGAGACGTTCTGGGGGAAGAAGACAGAGTTGGCTGGAACTCGGGAAGCGAGCGAGGCTGCAGAATCCATCGTGGGCAGTGGCGGAGGAGGAGAGGAGGAAGCGAGGCCTGTCCCGGAGGCGCTGAGAGAGAAAACAGGTGTGCGCCGGGGAGCGCGAGGAGACGGCCGGCCGTGTGCACTCCGCGAGGCCCGGGGCACACGGAGCCAGGACGCTGCACTCTGATCCCGTGGCCAGCCGCCGCCCCCGCCCGCCCGCCCAGCCCGGCCTCCACGGGCCCCTCCGTAAGAGCCTTCAGGGAGACCTCTTGCAGGACAGGCAGATGTTCTAGAGGAGGCCAGATGCTGAGAAACAGGCAGGGGCTGGCCTTCCGGGCCGAAGGGGGTGGGGGAGAAGGCAGGACAGGACGAGAGTGAGAAGGGAGAGTGATCTTCGTGTTCTTCCAGGATTTTTTTTTTTTTTTTGCAGTACCGGGGATCGAACTCAGGACCTTGTGCGTGGAAGGCAGGCGATGGCACCACTGAATTAAATCTCCAGGCCTCATAAGAGAGAGTAATCTTCTGCCAAGGGCTTTGGGCACAGCCAACCCTCAAAGCAACTGAGGGAATCAGGTGTCCGGCCCATTCTGCAGGTGGGTCAACTGAGCTCACTGCTGACTGCCAGCCTCCCTCCACCCCCTTCCACCTGTCACACTTCCGGATGTTCCTCAGGCACACCTCTCCACCTCATTGTCCTCAGGCTGGCTCCTGGCTTCGCGTCGCCTCTTCCTCAGGGAAGCCCACCCAGCCTGACCCACCTCTGTCCCACTGCACTGTCTGTCTGTCTCTCCAACCTGCCAGGAGTGCTTTCTACCTGCTCCCGCCAAGCTCAGCCTGCCCCTCCCCTCGGATCGCAGAAGCAGCTGGAGGTGGGGGCCTGGCAGGGGAGGGTGCCCCTTGGCAGGCACCGGGCACAGCGAGAAGTCCAAAGGCAGCCACCCAGGCCCGATGACGTGAGAGCCTCGGCCCCTCCCCAGCTCATAAAGAGGGAGGTTAAAGCCCACAGGGAGCCAGAGAGGGGAATCAAAAGGCGGGGAGGCAGCAGAGGGTTTCTCAGCTCGGGGTCACACTGGCACCTCCTTTCTGCCCTGCCTCCTGGGAGGTCACAGTTTGAGGGGAGTGCTTTTGTCTGGTTTCCCGCTCCTTCTTCCTACCACTGTCTCCAAACAGGGGTCCCTGGCCCCCAACCCTAGAGTGTCCCCTTCTGCTTCCCCAGCGGGGTTCTTTTTACTGTGCACAGCAAGGACACCTTCTTTGCAGGGAGCTGTCCTTCTAGGGCCCAGGCCCCCGGACCTCGCACTGTCTCTAGTAACTGGCCGGCCCTCACAAAGGACGCCAAACCCCCAGCCATTCCCTGGAACTTTCCAGCTATCTGTCCCCTAAGCCCTTCCCTCGTCTCCTGCCTCCGGCCACACCATCGATTTTCACCATTAACGGGCACAGGAGAGCAGCCCCCCATCTGCGCTGACCGCCTCCCCAGCTGGCCCTCATTCTCTGGGAGGCCACCTCCTGGAAGAGCTGCTCGTCTGAGGCCAGCCCACCCCCCAGAACAGCTCTTCCTGCTCATCCCGCACCCCGCACACTGGCCTGGGACCCCACATGGGCCAGGGACCCCGAGCTGGAAGAGACGTGGAATGTCTGCCCTGCACTAAACAGATAGGGAAACTAAGGCTCCCACTTGGGTCTGGAGTGTAGATTCCCTGGACCCACTCTGTGTTCTCCGAGTGACTGATCCATATGGTTGTCCGGATCAGGTACTTACGGGTCCAGGAGTCACACAGATCCTGGGCAGCTCCCAGGGTGGCTTTCTAGCAAGACCGTTAGCTGCCGGCTTCAGTGTGGTACCAAGCCAGACAAACGGGAAGTCGGAGAGCAGGGAAGGAGGAGGGGCCACCCCCACCCACCAAAGCTTTACTAAACCCCTCTAGAGTGCCCGATCTGACCACGAAGCCGGTCACAGCCCCTGCCCCAGCCTCTCCTGCACAGGGCGGACCCCCGCCCCGCCCCTAGGGTGGATGCGCTCAATGGGCTTGCCAGTCTTGTCTGGGCAGGGCACTGTGGAGATGGCAAGGGCACCCCTAGCTGAGGGGACAAAAGGGATAAAAGCCAAGAGGAGTGAAAACTTGGTCCATTCTGATCTACTCCATGAGGCCAGTAGCTTCCTGGGAAATGAGTTTAGATAGAGATTCTGGACCCACCTGTGAAGGCCCTTTAATAGTTCGTTTTGCAAGTAATGGGGAACCCACCTCTTTAAGACAGGAGGTGAAGGATTATATTGTATTTGGGGATGGAGATTGAACAGGAACCTGGAGGAAGAAACCGAGCGGGAAGCCCCCTGGGAAAAGCCTGGGGTGGTCCCGGCAGGGCCAGAGACCGGCTGCCCGCGCAGGGAGTCAGAGCCAGAGGAAACGGACCCGAGTCAACAGCGCCTGCCTTTGGGCTTGCAGAGGGGGATGGGAAGGTGGTGGAATGTCCCACCCCGTGTTGCTCGTGTGAGTCAGCCAGGGAATGAGAGACAAATCTCAGCTGCCAACACCCGGGGGGACGGCTGGCTGGATGGCAAGCAGCCAACTAGACAAATGAAGCTGAGTCAGGACAGCACAGGACTGAGAAGCTCAGTTTATCTGCTCGAGCACCAAAGTCAGACAGACCCAGGTTCAAATCCAGCTCCCCCAAGACCCCTCTCTGGGGTCGCGGACAAGTCCCTTGACCTCTCAGCGTCAGTCATCCTATCTCTAAAACAGGGACGGTAACTGGGCCTGCCGGTGCACAGCCGTAATCCCAGCGCTTCTGGGGGCTGAGATGGGAAGGGAGACACTAACCGTGAGGAGCACATGAGACTGCCTCAGCCAGTCTTGTCCCACAGCCCAGAGCTCGGGATGTCTCTCCACTATCTCCGACACCCGCAGTGCAACCCTAACTCCCCAGCCCTGCCCCTTCCCAAGGAGTCCCAAGGGCTCGGGAGGTGGGTCTGGGCAGCGGTGCCTGACAAGCCTGGGTGGCAGGGTCAGACGGGCAGTCCTGAAACTGAGCCTCTGCACCCCTTTCTGTGATCTGAGCACCCAGGAGAGGCTGGAAACCCTGGTTCAGGAGGGCAACAGGGTCAGCAGGCAGGTGTTTTTTCTGTTGACCAAGATGGACGGGGTGGGTCGGGGTGGGGTGCAGGAGGAGGTGTATCCAGGAATGTCCAATGGCTGCATGTCAAGCAAATGACATACAAATTACCCACGTTGCGGCCGGGCCCACCGCAGTTCTCCAGCCTCGGCAGTCCTTCCATCCAGGGACTCTGCAGAGGAGACGCCCTCCCCACCCAGGGCCAGGGCCCGGCTTTGGCGGTGATGCGGGAGGAGGGGCGAGCCAGCCAGCTAATGGGCTCATGATTCATCGCTGGGCTCTTGTCTGAGCTAATTGGCTCTGCCCACTGACTGATTCATGGCAGGGAGCCGGGCTCTGGGGGACCCCCGGGTCCCTCCCCCGCCTCCCGCCCAGGATAGCTTCGTGAGGCTTTTAGATCTAGGATCCATTCCAAGGGCCGGCAGCCCGGCATCCATCACTGCTGACAGACTGGGGCTCCGGGTGGGGGCGGGGCGGCGGCCAGGCTGCTAGGGGATGCTCCCCACCCGCCTCGGGGCCTCAGCCACCACGGGGCACTGGAGGGCAGCAGGGGCTGGGCTGGCTCCTGAGGAGTCACGCTGGGGACAGCCAGGCTGGCGTGAGTGGTGGTTCGTAAAGCTGGGGGACACGGGGTGCAGGTGGAAACGGGAGGTGGGAGAAAGGCGTGGGCAGTGACTTGGAGAGGGTGTGCTGTGACAGGTGAGGGGACTCTGGGTGTCACCTGGGGCTCTGGGGCGTCATCTTATATTGCTGGTAGCAAGAGACTAAGCTTGATTTGAGGAGCTGCTGTGTGACTGGTAGATCACCCGCCTGTAGCCAGAGGGTCCCCCACAGGTACGTCCCCGGGGATGGTGGCTTGTGAGCGTCTCGGGTTCCTGCATCGCCTGTCACTCATCACACTCCGCGGTGACAAAAGGTGGCACGGTGCCCCCCACAGACTACGGGGGCGGGTGGGTTCCTACTCCCTGGACAACACTCTCCCGAGTCTCTGTAGGCAGACTGATGCTTCGGCTCCCCAAAGCCCCGTATCCCTACTCTCCAACTCAACAGAGGCCACAGCCCGCAGGCTGGAGGGGGCGCCGTCCACGGGCTGCGGATGAGGAGGGCAAAGCTGGAGCCGAGACGCGGCTCCTGCGGAGTCTGTGAATGAACAACTGTGCGGCCGCCTCTGCAGGGGAGGCGGGGCTTGGAGCCTCCAGCATGAATGGGGCGCAGCCACAGCGGCGGCAGCAGCGCGCGGCCGCCTCCAGGGCTCCAGCCGCCTCCCCTGACCCTCAGCCGCACGCAGTAGCTCTGCAGCTCTCGCCAGGGCCTGCGGCTCTGATTCTCTAGCAAGCCCAGCAACAGGGTTTTCTGTCTGTGCCCGCTGCCACCCATGCCCTCGGCTGGACACAGCGGCAGCCCCCACACTGGTACCTGTAACCCATTCTTGGGGTGGCAGCCATAAACCTGAGCTTGTCACTTCCTGACTGAAGACCTCTCCTGGCTCTGGTTTTCTGAGACATCTTGCTGCGTACTTGTATGTACCTCACTATGTAGCCTGGGATGGCCTTGAATTTGAGGTGATCCTCCTGCCTCAGCCTCCTGAGGGCTGGGATTACAGATGTGTGACACCATGCCTGGGCCCTCAAGGCTTTTTTTTTTTTTTTTTGCTTTTGAGACAGGGTCTCACTTTGTAGTTCAGGCTGGCCCTGAGCTCACTATGGAGCCCAGGCAAGTCGCCGCGAACTCAGCAATCCTCCTGTCTCTGCCTCCCGAGTGCTGGGATGACAGGCGTGAGCCACCATGTCCGGCATTGTGGCATGCGGTGTTGATTGTTGGTGGGCGTGTCTCCATGCCCAGCATTATATGTGGTAACCGGGGATCGAACTCAGGACCTTGCGCTTGCGAAGCAGGCGCCGGAACCACTGAGCTAACCCTCCGGCCCCCTCAAGGCTTTTTTTAGCAGGAAATTCTAACTCCTCGCTTTGTCTTAAGGGATCTTGTGTGATCTGGCCCCTGGCTCCCTCTGAGAGCCCAGTTCCAGCCAGGTTCACACCTGGTTCTCAACCTACCAGGCCCACTCTCGCGTTGTGAATGTGTGTGTGTCACCGTCTGTGCTTACTGTTGCCTCTGCCCATAATCTCCATATGCCCCTGAGTTCTGTATCTGACTGGTTCCTTTTTTTTTTAGCTTTTTGAGACAGGGTCTGGCTTTGTAGTTCAGGCTGGCCCTAAGCTCACTATGTAGCCCAGGTGAGCCTTGAACTCACAGCAATCCTCCTGCCTCTGCCTCCCAAGTGCTGGCATGACAGACGTGAGCTACGGTGCCTGGCTGGTACCTTTGTGGTCCTCAGGTGTGAGCACAAAGGTCACCTCCTCAAAGAAGCCCCCCCCACCCCCACACTGCCCACAGCGCCCTGTCATTCCAGCTTGCTTTACTGACTTCAGACCCTTCAAACCATCCGTGGACTCTCCTTTACTATTTACAAATCAGTCTCTGAGGCTTCCATGCCCCAGGTGCGGTGGGAGGGTGAATGGAGGACCCCAAGCACAGGCCTTGACACCAGGTTTCCTCAGAGAATTGTTGTCATTTTGGGGGGAGTTGTCTTCTCTGTGCAGTGGGCCTGTCCCATGCAGCCCCCCCCCTTCCATAGCCACCTTTTTTCCCATGTCATTTCACCACTGTCTTCCCCAGCAGGAGGCCTGGGCCAGAGCTTTGAGGGCAGAGGCACCAGAAATGTCTTTCCCTGTTCAGAGGTGCTGGCTTCACATGGTACCATGTGGCCTGTGAAGTGGTGACCGGAAGTGTGGTACCCTCCACACCCTGCCCCGCCCCCAAGGGGAGGAGTGAGGAGTGGCTATCTCAGGAGAGGGGAGACCCTCAGCATGGGGTGGGCCCCCAGCCCCCCAGCCCTCCCACCAAACCGCACAGCATCCATACACTGGCCTGCAATTTGAGTTCTCATGTGGCCCCAATGACCCTGGTCCTCTCCAGGGATTTAGTTTTCTTCCTCCTGCCGCCACAGAGGAAGTTGCAGGTCAGAGGTCAGGAGAGAGGAGGCCAAGTTCATGTCCTCCATGCTCGGAGGCCAAGACCAACAGGAAAAGTCTCTGTAGCTCTCAATAGAGCTGCGCTGCAAGATCAAATTCCCACCTTCTGGAAGGAAAGATTGAGGCCTGAAGGGCAGAGGTTCCACCTGTCTAATGCCCCCTGGAGACCAGCTTCCTCCTGGGCTCAGCTTCCCAGGTCCCCACTGCTTTTTCCTTTTCTTCCCTTCTCTTCCCTTGGGAAGCCTGGGTTTCCTGAAGGAGTATGGTGACCTTTGACCCTGACCCCCCCAGGCTCACACCTGGAGCCCAATCAGGGGGCAACTTAAAGCAAATTCTGTTCTTCTCTGAGCCTCAGTTTCTCCAGGGGTCCTTTCCAGCCCTGAGCTTTTTTTTTTTTTTTTTTTTTTTTTGCATTCTGTGACATCCTTGGAGTTGGGGACACGGAAGAGGGGCCAGCACACACACACACACACACACACACACACACACAGGGGATGGGGGCATCAGAAGGGGGCAGGGTGGAGCTTGGGTGCCACTCTGAGGTCAGCCCCTCGGCCATCTCTGATTGTCCTCTTCTTCTCTGTCCAGGGCCTCCCTTCCCGCAGAGTCCCCACGTCAAATCGTGAAGACTGACTTCACTGTCGCGGGTGGACTGGGCAGCCACCCACTTCTGAGCCTCAGAAAGGGTGAGACCAGGCTCTGGGCCCACCGTGGGTGGGAGCCACAGAGCTTGTGAGCCACTTGGGAGACAGTGGAGGGCAAAACACTGACAGGTTGACTTTTGCCAAAATGCACCAGCACCAGACTATTTTCTCAGCCACACCAGTGCAGTTTTAAATGGAAAACACAAGGCTTAGGGTAGGATACTGTTTAGACGGGGGGGGGGGGGGGGAGCGTCCCGCCCAGGAGCTTACTCTCTGCAAAGGTAAACATGTGATTAGATTTATTTCATAGGCCTGGGAGGCCCGACTGTGACCATTCCCCTCCCCCAGCTGGGGTCAGGGAGATCTGGGCTCCACCCCTAGGAGTTTGGGGCTGGTAGGGAGTTGGGTAGTGATGGGGAAGATCAGACTGTTACTGATCTGCTATGGATGCCTGGAGTGCCTGAGGGAGTCTCAGTTTTCCCATCTGTAAAATGGAGGTGAACAGCTATCCTGGATAGTCAGCTATAAACGTGGTCCCCAATAAACCACGGTACACATGCCTGTGTCTCCTCACCGCACAGGGCTAATATGCGCGGCTGACCAAATATTGCAGAAATGGCAGTGTGTGACTTCCAGGATCAGACTGAAGGACACAGAACTTCCTTCCTGTTCTGTCCCAGGTCACCTGCTCTGGGGAAATGGGCTGCCATGCTGGGAGGACACTCGAGTCGCTGTGTGGAGAGACCCCTGTGCCTGGGGACCGAGGCTTCCGGCCAACAGCCTCATCCACAAGCCAGCCGGGTGAGCGAGCCTTCCACCCATCAGCCTCGGAAGGCCGCGTGCCCACGTGATAGCAGACTGAGACCTCTTAAGAGGACTTGCCCCTGCTTTTGGCACCCCAGTGCCTCCCCTGGTGACCCGGTTGGATCTCCCCTGCTGGACAAGCAGTTCTTTTCTCACAGGCAACTCTCATTAACTTTTTAAATTTAATTGTTTCTGAGACAAGATCTCACTAAATTGTCATGTTGTTCAGGCTGGACTCGAATTTGAGATCTTCCTGCCTCGGCCTCCCAGCCTCCCTGGGATTACAGACTTCACCACCTACCTCAAAGAAGCCCTCCCCACCCCCACACTGCCCGCAGCGCCCTGTCACTCCAGCTTGCTTTACTGACTTCAGACCCTTCAAACCATCCGTAAACTCTCCTTTTCTATTTACAAATCGGTCTCTGAGGCTTCCATGCCCCAGGTGCGGTGGGAGGGTGAATGGAGGACCCCAAGCACAGGCCTTGACACCAGGTTTCCTCAGAGAATTGTTGTCACTTTGGGGGGAGTTGTCTTCTCTGTGCAGTGGGCCTGTCCCATGCAGCCCCCCGTTCCATGGCCACCTTCTCTCCCCTGTCGTTTCACCACCGTCTCCCCAGCAGGAAGCCCGGGCCAAGTCCTTTGCTAATCTTCTCTCCGGGACTGGGTGCCTCCAGCCCTCCTCTGGCTCCCAACCCAGCTCTAAGGCTCCTTCTGCCCCTCCCATTCCCACCCTTCCTCTCCGTCCTTGGGTTTCCACCCATCTGCTTCGGTTTAAAGCCTCAGTCAGGGCAGCAATAGTATTTGTGGTCAGTCCCTTGAGTCCTCTGAGCCTCAGTTTCCTCATTCCTACAATCTGAAAAGCACTTTACAAACTCTGCAGTGCTGAAGTGACTTCTTTCCCTCCCCCCCACCATGGTCGCAGCCCAGGCGTGTCGAACACTAGCTCCGGCAGTCACCCCAAGTCTGTCCGTGCTGTGCCTCCCTGCTTGGCCCCTCTTGCCTTTCTTTCCTCTCTGCCTGGCTCCTCCTGGCCATCCTTCTCTGCCCACTCAGGGGCTGCCACCTCTCAAAGCCTCTGCTTCCTCCAGGGAAGCATGGATGGCTGTGTCTGTCTCCGGGGTGGAGCAGCGCTGGCCTTGCCCGTCCCCACTGTGGCATCGACCCCACCGTGGGTCAGCCCTGCCTGTGTGCATCCACTGGGCTCTTGGGAGATGCACATTGGCTGTGATTTTCCTGCCCTACTTAGGAGAGTTTGTTGCTTCTCCTTGCTGTCTCCAAACACACCTGCTTTCAAAGAGGTCTTCAAGCCAAGCGTGGTGGCACATACTTGTCATCTGAGCACTCAGGAGGCTGAGGCAGGAGGATAGAGTTCAAGGCCAGCCTGGGCTACATAGTGAGAGCCCATCCCAAAAGCAAAACTAAGGTCCGAAGATTTAGCTCAGTGGGTCCAGCGCCTGCTTAGCAAGCGCAAGGTCCCCGGTCCGATCCCCAATAACCACATACAACAATACCGGGAGTGGTGACTCACGCCCACCAGCAATCAGTATCGCACACCACAGATGCCGGGTGTGGTGGCTCACGCCTGTCATCCCAGCACTCGGGAGGCAGAGGCAGGAGGATTGCTGAGTTCAAGGCTTGCCTGGGCTACATAGTGAGCCCAGGGCCAGCCTGAACTACAAAGCGAGACCCTCTCTAAAAAAAAAAAAAAAAAAAAGCAAAACTAAAACTCAAACATAAAAATCAAACAGGTCTTCAGAACTCCACTCCCCGCTGCAAATAATCTCCATCAATTATCTGCCCTGTGCCCAAAGACCTAAATGAGGCATGACCTGTGGTTTGGCACTGAGCTCTCCCCGGGGCTCCGGAAGAACAAGGGAGCTGGGGGGTGGAGGCCTGCACACCACACCCTCACCCCGGGGCTTGGCTTTGGCCCCACTGCTGTGTGTGGGAGCAGGGGTCCAGCGATGGGTTTTCTGGTATTTCACTTACGCCTTGGAAGTCGGCTCTGGCCGCCAGGGGGTCGGGAGGAGAGGCTGGCGGGGGCAGGGGTGTCGCCAGGAGTGGTCCCTGACATCTCATTGGCTCCTCCCTGCGCCAAGGATAAGATCAAACATCAAAAGCAGCTGGCTGCTGACTGACTAATGGAGCCCAGTAAGACTCTTCCAGATGTGTGCTGCTGTTTCCCCACCCCCCCAATCCGAGTTTTAGGGCTGGAGACCCCCAACGGCTGCTCTGTGGGTCCTACACCCCCAGGTTTGGGGCAGAAGCGACGGCCTCCCCTCTGCCACATAGGCCCACAGTCACTCAGTGATGGAGACCCCCATCCTCTTCCCTCTTCCCACCGTGAATCGAAGTCACCATCCGCTGGGAATTCATATTTTATTTCTTGGGCTTTTGCTTTTGTTTGTTTGTTTAGTGGTACCGGAGATCGAACTTGGGCCCTTGTGCATCCAAGTTTGGCACGGTACCACTTGAGCTTAATCCTCAGCTTTTTTATTTTTTTTTTGAGACAGGGTCTCGCTTTGTAGTTTGAGCTGGCTCTGAGCTCACTATGTAGCCCAGGCAAACCGTGAACTCAGCAATCCTCCTGCCTCTGCCTCCCGAGTGCTGGGATGACAGGCGTGAGCCACCACGCCCGGCACTGTGGTGTGTGGTATTGGTGGCTGGTGGGCCTGATTCACCATGCCCAGCATTGTATGGGGTCACCGGGGATCGAACTCAGGACCTTGCGCTTGCGAGGCAGGCGCCGGAACCACTGAGCTAATCCTCAGGCCCAGCTTTTGTTTTTTGAGAGTCTCGCTCTGTAGTCCAGGCTGTCCTTGAGCTCTCGCCGACCCTTCTGCCTCAGCCTCCCAGTGTGAGGGTGACCGTTGTGAGCCTCCCGCCCCTGGGAAGTCCTGTTTGCTGTAGGATCCGCATCCTCCCTGCTGCAAGGCGAGTCTCTCAGACTGAAGGAAGGTAGAGGAGGTGAAACTCTCGGGCAGGGACAGGAAACAGAGATGCCCTGGGTCATTTGACTGGGAAATGTGGGGAGATAATGAAATATGTGGCACTCGGGTTAATTTGAAAACAGGAGGCACTCCGCTGCGGGGCGCCGGCAGCGCAAGCTCCAGCCTCTCCGCCGCCGGGTCCTCTTCCCAAATGCTATCAGCTCCTAATGAGGCTGTAATAGGATTGAGTGAATTACCGTATTACCGAATTGTTTGTAGAAAGTTACCCGCCGCACACTGGGGCTGCAGGGACCGGGCCAGCGGGGCGGTGCAGAGCTGGAGACGAGCGGGAAGTCGGAGAAAGAAGGGTGGGAAGACGCGGGGAAGAAGGCAGAGGGCGAAGAGGAGGGGGAGGAAGGAGCGGGGGAGGGGCGCTGTGGGAAGAGTGGGCGCTCGAGGGGGAGGCACAGTGGGTCCTGCGTACAGGCGCGTGTGCCAAGTGGCACTGTGTGGGGGCGGGGCGGGGCGGGGGCGGGGGGGTCTGGTTTCTCTGGGGGAGCCCTAGCTAGGTCTAGAACCCTCCCGACCCTCTCCCCTGCTCTGGGTCCCCCGCCACACCCTCCTCCTTGGGTGTCACCCCGCGGGGGACTCGCCCCGCGAAGCAGGAGCCGTGGGTGGGATGCCGGCGCGCAAAGGCCGGGGGCTGTTGAGAGAATAGCGTGGGGGCCGCGAGGAGACGGAGCCCCCGGAGGGCAGGAGCAATCGCCAGAGCAAGGGGTCTGAGGAGTGGATACGGGTCCGCCGTGACAGACCGCCTCAGACCGGCTCCCCAGCACAGGGAGGGTTCCGGAGCGGGGTCAGGGTCCAGGCCCCAGACAGCCGATGCGGGGTGAGCGGTCTTTAAGCACCCTGGGTTCTGCCTTCTTGCACCCTCAGCACAAAGAATGCCAGGGCAAACCCTTCTGGAAGGTTTTAATGACACAGCTATCCCCGAACCATCAGATTGCCAGGGCCTTGCCACAGGACCACACTGGAGAAGACGGAGAGGTGAAAGTGGAGTAAAAGCAAGCTTCTGTTTGTATTTCTTGTAAGCAAGAAATAGCAGAGTGGGGCTGCCCAACAGACGTCCATGACAAATTAATAGATGAGTGACTATGTGAATTGGGTTTTGAAGGATGCATAGGAGTTCACCAGGTAGAGAGAAAAGAGAGGTCACCTTATAGGCATGTGCACACTTATGAATCTGATTTCACACCATTTTCTTCACATCTCTGGCTGCCCATCCAGGTCTGTCCCCATCTGTGTGTCTGCATCATCCCAGAAGCCCCAGAGGGCAGAGACAATGTCTGCTACACTCCATCTGGGTACTGCCTGTCCACTTAGACTTTTAGTATATGTGCTGCCGAAGCGAGCACTCCACTTAGACTTTTAATCACTGTTGTCTGGGTTTGGCAGCTGCCTTGTACTGCAAGCAGGGTGCTCCCTCCCCTCCCAGCAGATGTAGGCCTGGCCAGGCCACTGTCCAGTTGTGCGGATGAAGTAGCAAGGGCCCAGACCTCTCCATCCGGGAACTCTCCATCCGGGGACTCTCCATCCGGGGACTCTTCATCCGGGGCGCTCCACCCTGCCCTGGCTAACAGCAGGAAGCCCTTAAAAAGTCACTTGCGGATTGTAAACATAATAATCTGACATTAAAGGCAAGCTTTTAAAAAGGAAAAACAACATACAATTGTTCCCTCCTGGCCCGGAGCACAGCACATATGGCCTCCTGCGTAGCGTGGGTCATGGAGCTGCCGCAGGTCCTTCCGTGCCACCCTCCTGCCCTTCTTGATCTGCACATCAGTCACCCACAGTTTTGGGGCACTATGCTGGGCTAGAGGGCACCCCGAGAACAGACACAGCCCCCTGCCCAGGGGCTCAGCACTCAGAGGGAGAGGGAAGGAACGCAGTGGCTGTGCCATCCTGCGCAGGGAGCCGAGGTGCACAGGGGTCCCCCAGGCTGAGCGCCCGCCGGAGGGGGCACCCCGCAGTGCCGTGGGGGATGGGCAGCACCCGCAGGACTTGTGCGGGCCATCGAGCAGCCGGTAATGTCCTCCCTCTCAGAATCTTGGGGTGTAGGCTGGCGGTGGAGGACAGAGGGGGAGCTTATGGGGAACAAAGAAGGGCCGACTGGGGGGTTTTGACTCAGACTGCGTGGCCTCCTGAGTCCGAGCTGGGCTGAGACTGAGGGTCACCAGGGCCACCCCCGTAAAGCTTGGGTGACTCCAGACGCCAGCACCTTCCCTGCAGAGGGGTCTGAGGAGACTGTCGAAGGGACAAAGACCTCAAAGCAGAGGAAGGAGGGAAAAGCCTCGGGCAGTGGCATGTTTCCGAAGCCGCCTGGGCTTCCTTAACAAGAAGCAGAGAAGGGCTGGTGAGGACCCGCTTGCCCAGGGCAGCTCCCAGCAGCCCCCTCTCCAGTGCGCTGCGCGGGGTGTAGCGGGCACAGGAGGTGGGTGGGCAGGTCACTGCCCACCTGTGAGCTCAGCTGCAGGACCAGGGTCAGGTGGCCTGTGTCCAAAGGGAGGTGGCTGGGGGTGGGAAGAAGGCGGAGAGACCCCCTCGCAGCCCCCAGGACTTAGGCCTCTCACTTCCGTCAGCACCCTGCTCCATGCCCGAAGGGCTGGCGGAGGCTGGGCATTCACCAGAAGAAAAAATTCTGGGCTGAATCCCCAGGGGTGCAGGGCCTCCAGTGGGGGGTGGGGGTGCAGCACCGCCCCGCGGGGACGGGGCGCTGCGGGGGTCTGTTAGTTCTGTGAGCAGTGGGTGTGGCCTCTCACTGTGCAGCCCGGCTGCCTCAAACACGCAGAGAGCCTCCTGCCTCAGCCTCCTGAGTGCTGCGATGACAGGTGCGTGCCACACGCCCGGCCCAACAGCAGTCATGCAAGGGCACTCACTCGATGCCAGAGTCTTGGTTCCAGCTTTGCCCCTATTAAACTTCTTCAGTCAAGCCCAGCTTAGGAGGGAGCTGGGGCTTTCTCTCCTTCCTCCCTTCTTCCCGGCCACAGCCCATTCCCCTTCTCCCTTCTCTCGCCCTCCTTCCCTTCTCCGGTCTCTTCCCTGTCCCCTCCCCCTCCCCCGTCCTCATGGGCAAGGGGCTGAGCGGGCCCAGGGCAGCCCGGTGCTCTTGACCTGGGTCCCTTCTCCTGGCCTGCCAGCCGGGCCGCAGAGACACATGGGCGGGACACCGAGGCCACGTGGCCCCGAAGGGTTCCAACAGGCCACGGAGGCTCCGGACGGGGAGGCTCGACACAGGCAGGACCCCGGGAGCGCTGCCGGGGCCCAGGCGGGTTAGCTGGCTGAGCCAGGAAGGGCTGGAGGCGGCCCTCCCTCCTCCCTCCTCTCCCCCGCCACGCTTTCCGCTGCCCTCCTCTTTCTCTAGTCCTCCTCTGCCTTCTGCGTCCCCTTCCCCTTGCATTTTCTAGCCCTCTTTCTCGCTCTCCCCTTCCCCATCCTCCTCCTCCACCGATCAGTCTCCCAGCTCCAGCCAACATCGAGGCCTTGGACGGTACTCACAGTCTTGCTTTGAAATTTATTGCCCAGTAAACGAGGCGGCAGATGGACGTCTTCGCCACCCTGCCCCCACCCTCCGTCTCCTCATCCCACCAAAGCCAGTCTCAACGCGAACGACGTCGTCCATCAAAGGCACCAGCGTGCTGTTATTTATAGGCCACCCCCTTCCAAGAAAGCAGACTGATTTTGCCTCCCCTCTTTTCTCCGAGCTTCCGGCGCTGGGGCGCCCAGAGGGGGGACGGTCATCCCTCCGATTCTAGGGTAGGGGGCGTAGAAGTGTCTTGATTGGAAATGAATTAATTAGAAGGGAGGCTCTTCAAGTCTCCGAGTTGGGTTATTTATAGTGTTCGGTTAATTTTGATAATTAACACTGGGGAGGAATAGTGAGTTCCGGGCAACGCGGTGCCCGCCGACAGAGACACGCTTTCTGCCCCACTGGCTACCCCGCCCGCGCTGCTCTATTTGGGCTCCGTGAAGTAGGCTGCTCCTGGCTCCTGAAAGTAGAGCGGCGAAGGAGAGGCCAAAGGCACGGGGCCTCGGGGCCTCGGGGGCCTCAGGCTGTCGGGGTCCAGCTGGGACCGGGCCAGCCCCTCCTCCGTCCTGGCCGAGCGTCGTGGACAATAAGTGCCAGGCTGGTCTCTTGGCATTCGGCAGCGCAGCCCGCTGGACCGGCCCGTGGGAGACGTCACACCTGAGGTCGCCAGAGGGAGCCGTGGAGAGAGAGGCCAGACTCACCCAGGCGATGGAGCCTGAGGCGGCCGGACAGCCGGCAGGTTCGGAGGAGAGAAACGGGTGAGGCCAGACGCAGGGCACAGGTGCTTCCAGCCCGGAGCCCGCCGCGCGAGCGGGAGCACAGGGCCTGCCGCCTTCAGAGTCGGCCCCTCTCCCCCCCGGTGCCCCTCGCAGCCCCCTGTGCCCCTCACTGACTGGCCAGCATTTGGAGACCCGGCGCCTCCCCAGCCTCCTAGGGGCTGTGGCTGCCGCTCCAAGCCTGGCTCCCACGCCGCCTGCCGATTGGTGCCTGTCTGTCCTGGTCGCCCCAACCTCGCTCCTGGGACAGAGAGAGCTGGTGAGAAACCGGCCTGGGCTGGGGGTGTGTGGGGCCAAGGTGCAGAGGGCTGCCTGCCGCTCAAGGCCCCGGCACTGCAGAAAGGGGGAGCTGCAAAGACTCAGGGCGGACTCTGAAGGGCCCAGAAGGCCGTGACTGTGGAGTCTGGCCCCTTCCCTGGACGGGACGGGGAGCTGTTCGCACACTGGGTTAGCAGGCAGGGACAACCGAGTCCCCTCCCGCAGCGGGGGCAGGTGGACCACCCAGCACAGGTACAGGAAGCGTGGGTGGCCTCGGCCCGGGCAGCCTCTTGTCCCCCTGGAGCAAGCGCAGGGGCGGTCCGGAACACGAGCGGAGCTTCAAACGGGACTGTCCCGTCTCACGCTCTCAGAGGGAAGCTCCAGTCCGGGTCTGCCAAGGGCTGCGGCCAGAGCCCAGAGCGGAAGCGGGGTTTGTGTTCGAGGCCAGCTCCTGTCCGGTCATTCCTGCGGCCCTGCCTCCCCCCACCCGGTCTTCTCCACAGGATGTGCCATGTCTGCTCATGGGCCACTCGCCTGCCCCTTGCTGCCCCACCCGCAGGGCTCCCCTCCTAGGCATCTGGGCACGGGTGCCTGTGCTCGGACCGTGGCCGCCCCATCCCGAGTTCTCTGCGTGCGTCGCCAGCCGTCCTGGAGGACAGCGAGCGGGACCCCGGGCGGCTCCAGCCCAGGCCCCAGACCCCGGGACACCAAGCCCGACCTTCAGACACCTTAGTGTGTTGCCCTCGCTTTTCAGCCCAGCAGCCTTCAGGGAGCTGCTATTCGGTCTCCAGCTGCCTCCAAACAGAGCGCACATTTTTAATTAAAGTGGAAAAAGAGCTGAAAATCTGTTCGCATTTAATCATCTTGACGACCTTTTTGCTTAAGAGTTTCCAGCTGAGGGGGGGGAGCCCTGGGGTGGGGAGGGAGGCATTTCTGAGCCGGGCTGGGTGGGCAGGGGGAGGGCGGCCCGGCCCCTTCGGGATGAATAATGGAGCTGAGGAGGAGGCTGAGCGCCGACTCAGCACTTCCTGCCCTGGATCCTCCCGAGGTGCCTCGCGTCACCCCCTCCTGGGCACGGGGCGGGCTGGGCAAAAACCTGGCCCCCTCCCCAGGGAGTGGGGGCAGGGCAGAGCAGGCCCAGAGGGGGCCCTGCCCCAGAACCCTGCCACCTGCCTCCTGCCTAGGGCCTTCTTCCCATGAGATGCTGTACCTTCTCTCCGCAAGCCCCAGCCCTGGAATGTGGGGTGTGCTGGTGGGCCTCAGTTTCCCCAAATGGAGTTAATGTCTTGGCTGCCTTCTGCTTCTGAAGTGTGACTCCCAGCTGTGTTGTAATGGGAACCCCAGGTACAAAACATTTCTATTTGGGGAACCCTTGCACTCAAGATCTCCAGGCCCTGGGCTGTGGCTCTGCCCTAGGACAGGAGAGGAGGGGGTAGGGAGAGGGATGGTGAGGAGAGGAGGCGCCTGGAAGATCCTCTCGAGTTCCAGGGGACTCCAGCCCTCTTAGAGCGGGACAGCATCCCCAGCCAGGTCTGGTGGCCCCACCAGGGCTCTGTCTTCTCCCGGGGACGGTGGTCCTCAGGCCAGTACAGGTGGGGATAGGAAGGGCTGGTGCGGAGGCGCTGGGGCCTGTCTTCAGCCCCGGTGTTTCTGGCCTGGTCTCAGGGGTCTCCCAAAGGGGCGGCCCCCATCTCACGGTGGGTGGGCCTAGGAAGCGACCCTTCCCTTCACTCCGCCCAGGCCCAGGCATCTCTGACCAAAGCAGGCAGCACGGCTAGTCCAGACTCCCATCCGTGGCCTTTGCCCTCCCTGCTGGGACCAACCCAGACAATGGCACTTGACCTCGCTGCACAGACGCGCTGGGGTGCAGATAAGCCTGGGCCTGGGCCGGCTCTTCCTTCAGGCATTCCCGTGGGAATGTGCTGCAGGCCCAGGCTGAGCACAGCTCTGGCTCTTATCTGCAGCCGGAAGGACCCTGGGGCCCCGTCTCCAGGGCTGAAATGTCATCTCTGCCTTCATCTGGTCTCCAGCCTGCAGGCCAGAAGCCGCTGTCAGTAACAACATTGAACAGGAGGCCAATTGAGGTGGGAGTGCCCCCCCATACTCTCGGGCACATTCACACCCGAACCTCTGGATTCCTTGATGGCCAGGAGGGTCGCATCTTAGGCCTGTGCTACCGATGAGGAAACACTCAGAGCAAGGAAGGCACTGGCCCGTAGCCACACAGCAAATATAGGGTCCACTGCTCCCCCCCAGGCTTCCTAACGCTCCATGGTCTAGCCCCACTTAGTGCCTGTCCTAGAATACAAGATACAAAGTAAGAAAGGGCTGAGTCCCTCAGCATCTGTGGGGACAGGGAAGATGGGCATTTGGAGTCAGGAAGATGCGCTCAGGAAGGAGACTGGCCGCCAAGTTGGCGAGGCGGCTGGGTGCCCTGATGCCCACCCAGGACCCCTGCACCCACCCTACATTCTCACCATAAGGCCTGGAGCTCTGCCCAGTGGGCAGCTCCCTAAGATACAAAGCCTAGGGAGAATGAAGACCCCACCACTGGGCTGGACAGAATCGACCAGATCCTGGGGCTCCTGGTTGGCACCAGGCAGGAGCTAGCCTCCAAAGGGCCCAGATCTCAAGACAGAAGCCTTCCACCAAGTCCACTGTGATGTCAAAGGAAGACAGAGGCAGCTCTCACAGTGACTCGGAGGTGGAGACGCGGGCATGCGGTCCTGCGGGCAGGCAGGGCCCCTGGAGGCGGCAGCAGGCACTGGGGGTAGGGGCGCCGTGCAATTGGCCCACTTTGATGCTCAAGTTAATCTAACTAGACTCCAAAATTGCTAATTCTTCCCATCCCTCTGGCTGCGAACTCAGCCCAGGATCAAACCTCAGGCCCCAGCCTGCACCCTCAGTGGACAGGCCCCCCCTTGTGGCCCAGAGGAGTCCGCTCCCAGGCAATCCCTGCAGCGCGCTTCAAAGCCACCGAGGCGGCTCCTAATGGGGACAGCAGATCTCACTTACCTTGCCTGGCCGGCTGCCCGGGGCAGATGGGATGCAGCTGGCGGCCTGCGCTTCCTCCTCCTTGGCCTTTCTCTCCTGCAGAAATTCTCGTCCCGATGCCCACCGCTCACCCCTCTGTGCGGGGCCTTGGGCACTGGGTTTCGGAAGCGGTTCACCCCCTGAGGCAGTAGTGAGAGCTGGCAGAGGTGGCCCCTGGTGCACCGCTGCCCCCCCAGGCTCCGGGGGCAGGCCTTCGGTGCATGGAGATGCGCCCCTGCCTCCCTCCCCACGAGAGGCTGCGGGGCCAGCCGGCTGGGGGCGAGTGTGACTCGCAGGGCCATGTGTAGAACCGTGGGGTGGCAGCCGGTGCCACGATTGCTTTCCCCGGCCCTTGGGTCGGTGGCTTCGCCTGCTCAGCCTTGGTCTGTCTGTCTGGAAAACGGGCATCTCAGGGCCGCCTTGTGGGAGTGCAGTCGGCGCCAAGGGAGGACCCGGTGGGGTCTCCTGGCCCACAGGAGCTGAGGGCACCTCTCCCAGTCTGCCCGGCTGTGCCTGCTCCGAACAGGGTGGCAGCTGCGGCCGGTTCCCAAGGGGGAGGCCAGGTACGGAGCCTGAATGAAATGGGGGGCAGCGAGCTGGGTTCCGGAGCCCGATCTTCTGTGGGGCAGGTGACCCCGGCTGGGAGGGGAGCGGGTGCGGATGCAGGGAGGCCGCTGGTGGCGCTGACCACACACGGTCACGGTGGCGATAGCTCCACGGCAGTCACTGCAGTCACCTGGCGGTTGCCACGGTTGTCTGTCCTGTGGTCGTGCTCTGGTGGCAGATGGTGACAGTGGTCACAGTGGTGCTGGCACTGGCACGGGTGGTGGGGTTCATGCTGATGGTGGTCACAGTCGAGGACATTGTGTGGTGGTGCTGGGGTAGTTACAGGTGGCCGTGATGGCGATGCTTATAGTGGCCTAGTGGTGCTGGCTCTGATGCAGGTGGCGGTGGCCACAGTGACACAGGTGTCCCAGCAAAGACACCTCCTGACCACAGCCACGAGACCACCAGTATGACGGAGCCAGGATGTCACATTACAAAATACTCTCACCATGAAATATTAATGCACTAAAACATGAACTCTGTGACCACAGCTGCCTTTGCTCACCACGGAGTCCCCAGTGCCTGGAGGAGTGCGTGGCCTACAGTAGGTGCTCAATAAATCCACGCTGGAGGAATGAAAAAGAGACTGAGTCCTTCCTGCAATGAAGGACTTCCTCACCATGGCCCTTCAGAATCCCCATTGTATAGATGACAAAACTGAGGCCAAGAGACTTGCCCCTACTGGCCCAAGTCCGCACAGAAGTGATCCGTGGGTGCAGGGAGGCCGGCTGACCCCGCTCCCCATGCAGCGCTCTCTCCTGTCTACTTGATGGGCCTCTCTCCACCAGCACTCAGCTCTGCATCGCAGTC
The DNA here is from genome assembly GCA_004025085.1 of Thryonomys swinderianus. Lineage (NCBI taxonomy): Eukaryota > Metazoa > Chordata > Mammalia > Rodentia > Thryonomyidae > Thryonomys > Thryonomys swinderianus. Next base: position 42,726 of record PVIC010003972.1, on the reverse strand, counting down.
ATGGGCTCCGGCTTAATCATAGAAATCCTGCTAATAATAGTAACCATCGCTGTTTGTAATTGTTCAAGTAATGCTTAAATGATCAAGACCATTGGAATTATTAATAACCTGGGCCCCACCGTGGTGGTGTGGGTCATATTAAAGTGTGTTGAGATGGATAACCTTGGCAATAATAGTAACTGGGATCATAAATTAATAACAGGAGTATTTAATGCCACACTGTTGATACCCTTGGTAGTACGCAGATCCACGCCGCTGTTAGTACTTACGTTGCCCCTTCCTGCCTGCCGTGAGCTCAGCGGAGGAAGGCAGGGCCGTAAAAGCAGCAGCCGGAGGAGACATGTTAGATGTGGTCCTTGTCTGGAGGGAGGAGAGTCCCCGGGGACTCTTGAAGAGGTGCTCGCTCTCTGGCTTCGTCCGGCCAGTCTTGGTGGCCCACAAACAACTAATGTTCACAGCCATGGTGATGTCTACCTGTGCTGCTCGGGGCTGCACCCCTGGACTTTGTTGCACAGGAAAGATTCGCAAGCAGAGTCCCCCTGCCACACGAGTGAAGGAATAAACGTCACCTGCTCTAAAACGTGACCCATCCATGGTAATGGAGCTCGCTTGGTCCCCCATCCCTATCACTCCAGAGAGCACTCTGCAGACGTGCTCCCCCAAAGCTGTGTGCCCCGAGCCCAGGGTCCAGGAACCCAGGAAGGTGTGGACAGGTAGGGGTGACACTTTAGGAGGGGTACTTTCCACCACAGACTGACAACACTCACCTGTGACTTAAGCTGCCACGTTTCTAGAGAAGACCACGGTAGCCCTGGGGACACCCATGTACCGTGGACTGCCTTCCCACCCGCAGGCCAGCACGGGCCGAGGTGGAAGCCTGACTGGAGCAGACGGGAAACCTGGGCCTGGTCTGCAGGAAGCTCACTCATCTCTGCCTGGCTGGCTCGCTTTGAGTGGTTTGCACTGGTGAGGCATTTAGGGGAGGTGTGTGGTTCATGAGTGTGTGTGCACTTTGTGTGAACAGATATGCACGAAGGCTTCTGCCGCTGTGCCTGTTCCTGTGCACGTGTGGAGACGTGCGAATCAGGTGTGCAGGGGGCGGGGCGGAGGCCGGGGTTCAGCGAAGTGTGCGAGGTCCGTGTGGACACACGCAAGGGCACAGGCATGTGCACAAGCCTGCGGCCTGGGCTCCATGTGCACACCTGTGACTCTTTCAAATCCATCATTTGAGAATCCAAATGGGGTTGGGATGGACCCCACCTTGAACGTCCGCACGCACCACTGGGTCAGGCCACCCGCTGCGCTCCGGGCCTTCGCGGAGATCCCAGGCTGGGAGGGCAGAGAGGCCGCCGGGCTGGTAGCAGCGGAGTAGGGAGCCACGCACCGGGAGGCAGCTGAAGCCAGAAGCGGAGGGAGACGGGTCAGAGCGCGAACCCTGCCGCGGGCCGCGGGAAGGGAGAGGGACGCGAGTCGCCGCCGCGCGCACCTCCCGGGCCCTGAGCCCACAGCGTCCGGGACCTGGGCCTGCGCCGGCTGGGCACCGGTCCCGCGCCGGTGGTTCGGACGCGCAGCGGCGTCGGCGGGCGCGGCTCCCCGCAGCTCCTCTCCCCTCCTCCTCCCGGCTCCCACCCGAGGCGGCGGGGCGGGCGGGCGGGCGCGGTTCCGGGGGTGGGCGGGCCGGGGAGGAGGCGGGGCCGCCGCACTGGCTTCACCCCGGCGCTGCCGCCCGCAGCCAGAGCGAGCGGAGCCTCGGCCAGGCCAGCTCCGGCGGGGGCGCGAGGGCGGCGGCGCAGCTCCATCCGCCGGACCGAGACGACGCCAAGCGCTGCCGCGAGAGGCGGGCGAGCCGGGCAGGTGCTTCGGGCCGCGCCATGGACGGGCTGCGCCTGCTGCTGCTGCTAGTCCTGGGGGTGAGTCCAGCCGGGATCCGAACCCCGAGGGGAGCCGCGCGCCCATACCCAGGAGACAGCGGGGTGTCAGGGTCCCACATGCCAGGAGCGGGTTAGGATCGCGGGTACCGGGGCCCCCGGGAGCGTCCGGGATCCTCAGAGCGCACAGGCGAACCCACACGCAGGCTGCGGATGCGGGCAGGACCCGCGCATCGATGCCGCTCGGGTACCGCGGGGCGGCGTGGCGAGCTGGGAGGGACGCCCGGACACCTGGGCTCCTGGGAAGAAGGCACCTGAATGTCGGGTTCCGAGGAGACTTTCCGCTCAGCATCTCCGTCTCCGGGGAGTCATGGGACTGAGCCGCGGCCAGGGAAGGAGGAGGAAGGAGATGGGGACTGGAGATGTGGGGGGCCAGAGGGCCCAGGGCGGGGACGGAGACGCGCGGTGGAACAATAGGGGAGAAGGCTGGAGGGGCTGAAGGCGGAGGGGACCAGGCATGGACAATGGGGACCGGCCAGACAATAGGGGGGAGGGGCGTCAAAGGAGCGGTGGAGGAGCGGACCGGGCTGGCCGAGAGTAGAAGTGGGTTGAGAAGAACAGCGGAGGGAAGAGGGCAAGCGAGCCAGAGAGACGGACGCAAAGCCGGTGCCGGAGTAAGAAGCGAGCGGGGATCCTAAAGTGGCGGGGCCGCCTGGCCAGCGGGGGGAAACAGCGCGCAGGACCGACGCTCGCCGCGCGCGCCCGGGAGCCCTTCCTCGCGGCCTCGCCCAGTCCGGGAACTGCGGCCGGGCATCCCGGGGTGGGCAGGGAGCGTGCGCCTCGCGGGGGAGTGGGTTGGGTCCCACCTCCGGGTGCCCCAGCCGGGTGGGCTCCTCCGACTCCGACCCTGAGGTCTCGCGTCGCCCGACGGCCGCGCGGGGAAGGAGGGCGCGTGCCCTGGCTGGGTCCCTGCGCGAGGTGCGGAGCTCCGAGACGCAGTAGGCGGCGACCGTCCCGGCGGCGCGCTGCTCTCGGCTGTGCAGACCCAAGCATCCCGCAGGGGGCACTGCGGGGCTCCGGACGGCCCGCCGCAGCCGGACCCCAACCCAGCGCCGCCGCGGCCCTGAGCTCCGGGTCCAGAGCCGGCTTGCGCCCCGCCCAGCGTTCCGCGCGGCTCGGTCCTGTCCCTCGTGTCAGAGGCACTGACGGCGGGGCGGCAGGTTCTCAGATGCCCAGGAGTTGTGACCTGGCAGCGCGCTCATTCTCGCTGCCACCTTCACCCAGCCCTGAACCTAAGTCCCCATTTTACCTACGGAGACCGAGGCTCTGGGACGAAGGTCTCGCAAGTCCGTCGGGCCAGAGCAGTGGCTGGACACCCCCCAGTCGAAGCTAGGAGCTCTCCCAGCTCTCGGAGAGGCGGCTGGGAGTCGCAGCTCGGCCTAGGAGCGGCATTTCACACGGGATTGGGGTCGGCACCCCGGAGTCAGGTGACGGGGAATATAGGGGGCGCTGCCCCCATCTTGGACGCTCAGCCCTAGTTCCCCGGAGCCGTCAGTACCTGTGGCTTTGCCTGAGGACCTGGGAGAGACTCCAGGCGCATTCGCCGATCGGAGATGGTTCTTGGCCGGGGTGGGGGGGTGGCCGCTAGTGGGGATCGCGACGGGGCGAGGGCGTAGGCTCGGGACCGGGCAGTAGAGGATGTCCAGGAATAGGAACAGGCCAGGAAGAAGGGAAGCGGGCGTGGGGGCGCCTGGGGCGCGGAGTGGGGACCCGCGCAGACCTAGGGGCCGCGGCCGTTGCGCTCTTGCCGCTGTTCCAGGCTTCTTCCTGGGCCCCGGCCCGCGCTGAAACCGGAGCGCGTCCCGGCGGGTCGGCTGGCGGGCCGCGCCGGTAATGGAGGCACTTTGTCATTCAGACGTCTGTAACCAGAGACGCTGCGCTGGCTAATGCGCCTAAGAGGGACGCAGCGAGAGGGCGGCAAAGGGGCGGCGCGAGCGGCCGACGGGGTGGAGGGTAGGTGCTCCGGGAGCTGGGGACGCCGGGGAAGGGGAGGGTCCCGGAGCTGGGGACGCCGGGGAAGGGGAAGGGGAGGGTGAGGGTCCCGCCCCGTTGCCCGCCCAGCCCGCTCTAGCGCCTCGCTGCCTCCCTGGGGACGAGGCGCGGAAGCGGGAACGATAAGACGTGCTGCGTGCCTACTACGTGCCTTGCTTGCCGTGGGGACTTTGTCCGGGGTTGCTGAATCCTCCCTCAGGAGGTCCCAGCGAGGTGAATTGGCGAGTCCCCTTTTGCAGCGCCTCCCCGGAACTCGGGAGGTTTGGCGGGGTTCTTTTCTTCCCTAGAGCCGCCTCTGGAAGACTGGAGGAGGTGTGGCCCTGGACTTCCACCAGGCCTAGGAGGTGGGTGGCCTTCGGTGCCCATCTTTTAGCACCTCGTCTCTTCTCCCATGCAGAACACACCCGGCCTTCACATGGCATTTTCCTGGGTAACCAGGGTGACCTTTTGGGCCCTTCCGGGAAACCTGAGTTCCTTGAAAGCCCTGAAATGGCAAAATATATAAATAACTTGGAAATGAGCAAGTGTAGTTAAAATAAGTTACAGGCAAATGTGTCTGTCGTTTTATTTATTTGTTTGTGTGTGTCATTTTAATCACTGGGTTATCTAGGATCTGATTTGCAGTCACTGGCCTGAGCTGTAGTCACCCCTCCCACTAGGTCTGGTGGGGTAAGCAGTTAAGAGTCTTAAGACAAGCTTCTTCTCGGATAAGTAGTATTTACTGAATGCCCACTGGACACCAGACAGATCTGCATCCATTGTCTCACTCGGTTCCACTGCCAACCAGCATTACAGATGGGAACACTGAGGTAGATCAGTCTTGTGTTCAAGCTCACACGCTAGTAAGTAGCAGATCCGGGGTTTGATGGTGGAGGGCACACAAAACAGGAAGCACGTGGTTACTGACGATGTGGTCCTCCTTCCAGCTGCGAGTCTGGAGAGGAGGGAGGACCAAAGGCAGGAAGAGCAGGGCTTTTCTGGCAGAGGCCTCGCCCGCAGCTACCGCACTACCCACAGCTACCATAGACAGACTCCCTCGGCCATCCGGGCCTGGCCCCTGCTGATATCGGTTCACTGGAACACAGCCAAAGGACATCAGGGCAGCAGAAAAAGACACTGGGAAAGAGAAAGAAGGATCCCACAATACTGTACGTGATCAATCAGGCCTAATAAATTAGCTCAAGCTCTGCTAGCAGCCAGAAGTGATAGTTGATACCTTGACAAGAAGTGTGGACAGAAAAACTATACATAAGCTGACAGGAAGCCAGGTTAGATGGTGTGTGCCTGTAATCCCAGATGTTCTGGATGCTGAAGCAGGAGGATTGCGAGGTCCAGGCCAGATGGGGCAGTTTAAAGTAACCCTGACTCAAAATAAAAGTTTATATAAAAGGCTGAGTGGCCGGAGATTTAGCTCAGCGGTTCTGGCGCCTGCCTCACAAGCTCAAGGTCCTGAGTTCGATCCCCGTAACCACATACAGTGTTGGGCGTGGTGACTCACACCCACCAGCAATCAATACCACACACCACAGTACTGGGCGTGGTGGCTCATGCCTGTCATCCCAGCATTTGGGAGGCAGAGGCAGGAGGACTGCTGAGTTCAAGGCTTGCCTGGGCTACATAGTGAGCTGAAGGCCAGCCTGAACTACAAAGTGAGACCCTGTCTCAAAAAAAAAAAAAAAAAAAGGCTGAGGATGTAGTTCAGTGGTAGAATGTTTTCCTAGCATGTATAAGGCGCTGAGTTTAATAACGAGGACCAGAATTGAAAAAAAAAATGCTGGTGTAAATACTCCAAGTCCCAGAGAAGCCACGGAATTATGTTCTGGAGAAGAGCATGGTGCAGCCACCATGGTGAACAGTAGGAAACATACTAAGGGAAACACTGGGTGATCACCCAACATACCCTGGGCCCTGGGAGACCCAGCCAGTGAGAGTTCTCCCCTCCGACTTCCCGTCTGTGGGGGGCGTATAGAACCTCATGTTCTTTTTGTTTTGTTTTGTTTTGTTTTGTTTGTTTTTGAGACAGGGTCTCGCTTTGTAGTTCAGGCTGGCTCTGAGCTCACTATGTAGCCCAGGCAAGCCTCGAACTCAGCAGTCCGCCTATCTCTGCCTCCCGAGTGCTGGGATTACAGGCGTGAGCCACCATCCCCGGCGCAGAACCTCATGTTCTTAAAGCCCATGAATATATACAGCGGTCCCCACTGTGTGCCAGCCGCAGCACCAGGCCCAGCGCGGCCACAGCCCCTTCACTCAGAGGGCTGGCAACTAGAGGAGTCTGTGAAGTATCGGGCAAGGCAGCAGTGGGGGACAAGGTAGCCCCCAATCTGGGAGGAGGTGCGGGTGAGGAGCCCCTTGCTCGAGGAAGTGGCATTTAAGGAGCCCTTAAGCGATGGAAAGAAAACAGAACAGGCTCTTCTGGAATCCGGCTCCAAGGGGAAAGCTTGTATCCGGGCCCCCAGGCTCGGGCCTGCAGGTGACCCCACATTGTGTGCCACTGGCACCTGAGGGGGGTGACAGCACCCACGGTTCCCATCCTCTGCTGCCTGCCCCGTCTTGCCTCACTCACTCGGGGGACCCTGGCTGATTCTAGGTGGTCAGCCTGTGTGCCCTCACCTCCTCTGTTCCCTTGCCCATGAAGCCCTGGCAAAGCCCAGTGATACTGCAGGGTCTGTTAAAGGTCTGGAGGGAACGGAACGTCGCGGCCATGCTCGTGCCAGTGTGGCAGCAGGGGAATGCCCTGAACGACCTTGTAAACCTCCCCTCTGCTTCCGAGACCTGAGAGACCTGACTTCTCAGCATCCAATGGAGGCTGCAGGCTCTGAAACCAGCAAAGCAGGCTTTGGAGTTTTATTAGACATTAAGGTTTTTTTTTTTTTTTTTTTTTTTTAAGGCACAGGAATATAAAGGAAGCCTCCAGCAGCCTTTCCCGCCAGGGAGTCTGGTGCTAAGTCGTTCCATGCACCAGCAAAGGCCCTTCGGTGGGGGAATCCGACTCCCCTTTCCCCTGGTTCCAGCTCTGCTCCCAGTGGCCACAGGGGAGGACAGGGCCGGGGAGGCTGGTGCCGGGAAATCAAACCCTGGTGGGGCAGGGCGGCCTGGTGGGGACAGCGGAGGCTGTCTCATTGATAACAGGCATCCCGTTCTCCCTGTCTCGGCGCCAGACTCTTGCCCATCCGTTGGTCATTTGCAGGGCACCAAGCTGTCGCCATCTCTGTCTATGGAGAGATGAGCACTCCGACTGGGAAATCGGGCAGGCCAGAACGTCCACGCAGAGTCTGGATTTGAACTCACACCCCCGGTCCTCTGCTTCTGGGCACAGACACCTCCTGTTTGATATTTAAGATGTGGAACTAAGGATGGGAGAAGCCAGTTAGGAAAAGGGCCTGTTAGGAAAAGGGCCCTCCTCCGGGGAAGGCAGCCCTGCAGGTGTGAAGCTTAGCGAGTGGAGCTTGGACCAGATTTCAGCTCCGCTTGCCCCTTGGCCGGGGGCCCTGTGCAGGCTGCAACCTGTCCAACCATTCACGCACCCGCCGGAAGGAAGGCCCTCCTGGGTCTCAGGCCGCCTTCCCATCTGGTGTCTCCTCGGGATCCCAGGAGCTGCGTAACCCCGAGGTGAACTCTGCAGAAGGTTAGCATCCGGGGCTCTGCCCTCACCCCCAGCAGCCTGTCAAGGCCACTGTCCCCCGCCGCTTCCTGCAGCCAGCTTTGATGTGCCTAATGCCTCCCTGGTGAGCTCATCCCAGCACAGGTGGTTCCAATACAAAATACTAGCAGGGGCCTTGATCCCTCGCAAGCCCCCCTTTCTCTTGCCATCTGACCCTCCGATCCCCTCACCCAGGTGTCCCTCGGAGGTGCCAAGGAGGCTTGTCCCACGGGCCTGTACACCCACGGTGGCGAGTGCTGCAAGGCCTGCAGCCTGGGTGAGGGGGTGGCCCAGCCCTGCGGAGCCAACCAGACCGTGTGCGAGCCGTGCCTGGACAGTGAGTACACACAGCGGGGTGGTGGGCCGGGAGGTGGGGGGGGAGCGTGCTCAGGAGGGGTCCACACGCTACAGGCACCCAAAACGTGTCTGTCCCTACACAGCAGTCAGAGAGCAGAAGCTGAAAGTGGGTGAGGGAGCAGGGGGACCCCCCAGGGCTGCCTCTTCCCAGCCTGGAGCAGAGAGGCTGGTAGAAGAGTGTGGCCAGAGCTGATGCTAAGACCAGCTAAAAATATCTCCCCCGCACTGCAGAATCAATGGCTGCAACTAACCGTGTGTTTGGGGGGAGGGGAGGGGGAGGATCACATCCTCACTTCTCTGGAGACTGACCTTGGGGGCTCCTGGGAGGGCCTGGCTGCCTCCCCCCAGGGCCAGGAAGCAGAGCTTTCCTGCGGTGGCAGCAATGGGGCCTGGAGCGCTAGGACGTCCTTGCTGTGGGGTGACATGGGTTAAGGGAGTGAGGGAACCTCGTCTTCCACGAGTGAGGGCAGCCGGGGAACGGCACATCTGGGCCTCTCGGCTCCAGTCCTGCCTGAGTTCTGTGCTTTGGCGTCTACCCGGACTGCTACACTCGGGTCCCTGAGGAAACCCTACCCTGCTTATGCTTTAATCCCGCTGGGAGGAAGGGACAGGGCTGGGAGCTCTGAGCCCACCTGGGCTTCTCCCAGTCCGGCTGCCACCTCCCACAGTCCAGCTGTCTTCAGGCAACTCCCAACTCCTGGTGTCCTCCCCGCACTGTTTTCTTATGTCTGGGATCTATGGTTCTGGTGACCCTCTGCCATGCACCAAGACAAATGGACTGGTGGGAAGGCTTTGGCATCTTGCAATAGGGCACTACTCTGGCCCTGCCCTAACAGGTTAGCATTGCAGAGCATGGCAGATCCTAGGTCCCTCAAAGTCTGCCTGTCTTATCGGGTACACCCCTCTCCTGCCGAGCCTTAATCCCCTAGGGTGGGCACCACTCCCTCCTGCCAGGGCGTCCTGGAGATTGAGGAGCGGGGAGTGAAGGAGAGAAGAGGCCAGAGGCGGCACAGGCCTCGCTTCGGGACCTCCCTTCCCCCTCTCTCCCCTCCCACCCCTGGCTCCAGCTGTGTTAACAGGCTGCCTTTACAACCCGCTTTATGGGCTGGAGACCCCAGCGGACTTTCCCTCTATCCTCAAAACGTTTCCACAAGGAAACCGATTAAGCTCCTGCCTTCAAGCTCTGCCAAGAAAGCCCGTATTTTTCACACCACCTAAAACCCACTCCCAGGAGTTTGCTCCTAATTTCTGGACTTTCCCAGAAGTGGCATCTCCTCTTCCCCGCCAGGGTGACCAGACCCAGATATCCTGCCACAAGCTCGCCAGATAGGATGCTCCTGTTTGTAGAGATCTAACGTCCTGCCCTGGCTGTGCGGGTTTGGAAGTCGTTTCTGTGGTTCGACTGTGTCCCCGCCACCCAAGCTCACTGCCCACGCTGGGAACCAACCCCTCTGGGATTTGGGCTTCGAGTTCATAGTCCGCAGGCTCCTCTCTCAGTGGATCGGTCGCCCCGCCCTTCCTTCTTTGACTCCCCAGCCCCACTCCCAAGGACCCCCATGGGCCTGAATCCACCAGTGTCTTGCCCCTAGAGCAAGGATAGGTCCTTCTGAATTCCCAGAGTCCCCGAAGGCCCTCTGTGGCCTCGGCCCCAGGAGGATGGACCCCCAGCATCCCGCCCCCACCTGTTCCGAGTTCACACGCACCAAGAAGGCTAGAGTCAAAACTGTGCCAGAGGGCCATCCCTGCCAGTCTTTCCTGCTTTTTAGCTCGGATCCTTCCTGCTGTGCCCTAACTCTCAGGGCTGCAGTCCGTCCCGAACCTCCAGGGATATTCTGCCCTCTAACTCTGGCCCATTCTGAGCCTCCACCAAAGGAGAGGGAATGGGGCAGCTGAGGCAGGAGGGTCCCTAAGGAAGAGCTAGCTGCCTGCCTGGGCTGGGCAGGGACCACAGGGCCTGTGGTCCACAGGGAGAGCTGGGCGGAAATGACGCTGTCTGTTCCCTAGTCAAGCTGGAATTCAGGGTATAGGGCTGGGAACTTTGGTTGATCTGCCTGGGAATTCACCAGCACCAGCTGGGCTCCCCGGGAGGCCTCAGGGCAGGACTTCTGGGGCCTGGGGATGGGGTTCCTGGGCTCTTCCCAGGCAGGCGGCTGATACCAGTTTCCACAGAGAAGAGGGTGGGGCAAGTTGAAGGGCCGAGGTTGAAAGAGAAGTCCAGCACCTTGGCGATCGACGCGGAGGGTGGGCCCCAGGCCCTGCACCCCGGTGCCCATAGAGCCTTGTCGGTCCTTCTGCCCGCAGGTGTGACATTCTCCGACGTGGTCAGCGCCACCGAGCCGTGCAAACCATGCACCGAGTGCGTGGGCCTGCAGAGCATGTCGGCACCGTGCGTGGAGGCCGACGACGCTGTGTGCCGCTGCGCCTACGGCTACTACCAGGACGAGGCGACAGGCCGCTGCGAGGCGTGCAGTGTGTGCGAGGCGGGCTCGGGCCTCGTGTACTCGTGCCAGGACAAGCAGAACACCGTGTGTGAGGAGTGCCCCGACGGCACCTACTCCGACGAGGCCAACCACGTGGACCCCTGCCTGCCCTGCACAGTGTGCGAGGACACGGAGCGCCAGCTGCGCGAGTGCACGCGCTGGGCAGACGCGGAGTGCGAGGGTGAGCGGGCGCAGGGCGCACGCGCGGGGCTGGAGTCGGGCGAGGGCGCCCTCTGGAGCTCGCCACGGGTCCTGCGGGCACTGTGACCTCGTGCCATGCCGGTTCCTGGGCTTCCGAGGATGCTTCTGATCCTGGGCCCCTCAGGGGTCCTTTGGCTTCATTTCCTTCTTTGGACTGAGTGTGCAGAACCGGCCTAATCCCCTCCCAGGGCTCAGCTGCTACATTTAACACACTGAAGACCACGTTCACGGGTGCCCCCCAGCTAGTGGCTGGATGGCAGGACATGGCCACTGAAGGGGCCTGTGGCTGTCAGAGCCAAAGGCAGGGCATCTCCCACCGAGGCAGGTACTCTGCCCTGGGAAAGGGCCCAGAGCTACCAGGAGCAGGGACCTTTTCCCTCTGAGGCCTGGCTTGTGTGGCTCTTGGCCCCCAGACCTGGATGGAACCCTCCATCACTGAGTGGTGTCTCTCCTGTCCCTGATGCTGTTTCCTCTCTGGCCTTCTGGGTTTGGTGTTGTTAGGGCCAAAGACCACACAATGGGGTGGCGCCCCTTGGCCTGTGAGCCTGGGGACAGGCACAGTCCTGTGGCAGCAAGGTGAAGGATGAGGTTGTATGTAGAGAACACCAAGGACAAGGCGGGGGTTGCATGGAGGGCTTTCAGCAGGCCAGTGGATGGGAGCTGGCTGTGCCCACCTGGCTGGCACATGCTCCGAGGAGATCCATGGTGCCAGGATAGGAGGAAGTAGCTGGGGACCAGGGCAGAACCATTCAGATCCCAGGTGGGTGCTGTCTCTCTCAGGAGAGGTTGACAACACCTTTAATTAGGGCTGTTTCCCTTAGCCACCCGGGGCTTGCCTCTCATGCTGAGCAGGCACACAGTGCCTCCTTCAGGGAGCTCCCAGTATAACAGGCTTGGTTCCAGTCCGATGCGAGAGCATCTAGTTGGGGGGGCAGCCCCCACCTTGAAGGCAGAGCAGCCTCCCTTCAGTCTGCCCCAGCAGAAGGGGGAAGGTAGATCCTTGGCCCTCGGAGAGCCTCCCCTGTGACCCTGGCTTGTCTGTACCAGGGTGCCGAGGGCTTTGGGGCTGTGCTGAGGCCAAGTGTGTGTTTGACGCTTCCCGCCTAGGGAGAGGGTGGAGAAGCAGGCGTTAATCCCAGGGGGTTCTGTGGAGATTGCCCTGAGCCAGGAGATGGGCAAGTGGCATCAGGTGCCAGGCTGAGGTGGGAGGGATCTCAGCAAGCAGGTGGCAGCCAAATGGGCAGCAGCATTCTGTGGGCAAGTCTGGGCCAGCCAGTGGGGCACTTAGGCAGGGGTGTGGTGAGAGCCAGGAAAGGTGGTGGCAGGGGGAGAGGCGTGGACTTTCCCAGCCACCTCTAAGGAAGAGGGCACCGAGGGCTGTGTTGGGCACGGTCCGGTTCCCTCTTCAGCCCCAGCCTCTCAGGGTTAAGTGTGTCATCTCAAGGCTGAGGATCGGTTCAGGAAGTGGAATTTGATTCTGGTTCAGTTGCCCTCCTTCTCCGCTGTACACACTTCAGGTGTCAGCCTGGTGAGTCAGCTGCCCCAGGGCAGGGGCCCCTCCGGCCCCAGGGAAGTCCGGGGGGATGGTCCCATCCCTCCTTCCACCCCAGGTTAGATCGCTCCCATTCCGGAAGTAGCGGTCAGGACCTGCCAGGAGTCCAGCCAGTTGGAATGCTAGTGCCCTGGTCACATCTGGATCTCATCCAGGAACCATCGTGAGGGACTGGAGAGGTGGGGAGCAAGTGCCCTGGATGGTCGGCAGTCTCTTCGCTCTGGTGTGTTCTCTCGTTTCTGTGGTGGCCTGAGCTTGCCCCCACCCCCACCCTTCTGACTCTGGGCCTGGGTTTCTCACCCGCTCCTGGGGCCGAGATGGGGGTAGGGTGGGGTGGTGGATGCCAGCCAGGTGGATCTCAGGCCAGTGTTTGGGGGCTCACCTCTCAAAAGGTGCGGACATTGGATACTTTTGACCATCTCCGTTTTGAGTCCCGGACGTGGGCAGCTTCAACTCCAACTTGGGTGGGCACACTGGGGAGCAGGGTGTCCTCCCCTTCACCCCATTGGCATGCCCTGTCTGCTTTCCCTCCCTGCCTCAGGCGTGGGAAGCGAGGACGGATTTGGTAGGCAGCTCTGCCCAGACAAGTATCCTCAGGCCATCAGGGCCCACAACCCCTAGCACTACTCTTGGCTGGGTGGCAGAATGGAAAATCCCACCCTCGGGTGCCAGGAAGTACCTGCCTCCTGTCAGAGAGGCTGGCAATACCCAACTGGCATGAGGAGGTTTAGGTGGGTGGCCAGGTATAATCTCTTTCCCCTGAAGTAGTGGGCATTACTGCCTTGTAGGCTTTCTCCATTGGCAGCCTGCTTCCTGCCAAAGAGGCCTCCGCATACCTGGCACTGTGTTCTGTAAGTGCTCTGACAGTAGGTGATGTGGGAAACGGAGTCTGGGCACTGCGCAAAGACTGGCAGTAGGGACATACGCCAGCTGTGCCCTGCACCTGAGACCCTGCCTAGAGCCCGGGCCTTGGAGACAGAAAGGGGCTGAGTTCTTCCTATTTTGCATCAGCCTCTGCTCTTCACCAGCATGTGAATGTACACTTGTATGTGCACACGTGCACACACACACACACACACACACACACACACAGCAGCCCTCGGCCCTGGGCATAAAGCTGGACTCCCGAGCGCACAGACAGGGTTGGGGGCTCAGAAAGAAGCCCCGCAGTGCACCAACCCTCACTCCGGAGGCCCATCTATCTATCCCCAGAGATCCCCGGCCGCTGGATCACACGGTCCCCACCCCCGGAGGGCGCAGACAGTACCGTGCCCAGCACCCAGGAGTCTGAGGCACCACCCGAACAAGACCTCACGGCCAGCACAGTGGCAGATGTGGTGACCACCGTGATGGGCAGCTCCCAGCCCGTAGTGACCCGAGGCACCGCCGACAACCTCATCCCCGTCTACTGTTCCATCCTAGCTGCTGTGGTCGTGGGCCTTGTGGCTTACATCGTGTTTAAGAGGTAAGAGGCCTGAGAATGGGCTGACCTCAAAACATAAAAGGAGGGTTTTGACACAAACACTTTTTTTTTTGGTGGTCCTGGGGATTAAACCAGGGCCTTCCTACTGAGCTACATCCCCAGCTTTTTGTTTTGTTCTGTTTTTCTTGAGAAAGGGCCTTGCTAAATTGCCCAGTCTGGGCTCATATTTGTCATCTTCCTGCCTTGTCTCCCCAGAGTGCTGCGATTACAGACATGTACCACCTTGCCCAGCTACGCACACTCTTCTTTTTTTTTTTTTGCTTTTTGAGACAGGGTCTCACTTTGTAGTTCAGGCTGGCCCTGAGCTCACTATGGTGCCCAGGCAAGCCGCTGCGAACTCAGCAATCCTCCTGTCTCTGCCTCCTGAGTGCTGGGATGACAGGCGTGAGCCACCACATCCGGCATTGTGGTATGCGGTGTTGATTGTTGGTGGGCGTGTCTCCACACCCACGCCCAGCATTATATGTGGTTACCGGGGATCGAACTCAGGACCTTGCGCTTGCAAGGCAGGCGCTGGAACCACTGAGCTAACCCTCCGGCCCTACGCACACTCTTCTAATTTCACCCCATGCCAGGCTTCTCCCTGAGACCCCGCTGACTTGTGTCCTGATCCCCCAGGCTTAGTCACCTGAGTCCCAGAGGGTGTCCCTCGTCCCCATAGACTCCAGTGCCATCCACACCCAGGGACCGGAACGTACAAGAACTCCAGGAAAACATTTTAAAATTGTAAATGCCTTTCCTATTCTTTGTTTTTTGTTGAATTGTTTTGTTTGGAGACAGGGTCTCATTTTGTAGTTCAGGCTGGCCCTGAACTCACTATGTAGCCCAGGCAAGCCTCAAACTCACACCAATCCTCCTGCCTCTGCCTCCCGAGTACTGGGATTACAGGCGTGAGCCACCACGCCCAGCATTGTGGTATGTGGTACTGATTGCTGGTTGTGGTACTGTTGTATGTGGTTACCAGAGATTGAATCAGGGACCTTGTGCTTGCTAGGCAGGCACCGGAACCACTGAGCTAAATCTCTAGCCTTCTTTGTTATTTTAAATCATTAAAGTAATACATGATTATTTAGGCAAATTCCTCATTGAAATCTGGAGTGGATCCTTCCCACTTATTTTCTATGCATTTTTTTCTATAACTGCATGTATGTAAGGCTTTTATGATTGTATGTAGAGGTGCAGGTTTTCTTAAAGCCTCCACGAGCTCACACTGTACACGCTCTCCGTGCGTTTGCACTTACTCGGGCTCGGAGAGCTTTCCTGGGGCACAGGCTGCAGCTGCTCATTCCATAAAGTGGATTGACAAAGTCCTTCGTGTTGCCAGTCCCCTTGTGATGAGCGTTTGGTTTTCCAGGTTTTTGTTATTGTTTATAATTGCAGAGGAAATCCTTGTGTATACCGTGGTCCGCATGTGGGAATATTTGGGAAGGGGAGATCAGGAGAAGTAGAGTTCCTGAGCAGTTATTTATTTATGCACCGCTCGTTCCGAGAACATTCACTGAACACGTACAGCGCGGACCTGTCCCTGGTGTGTCGCAGCCCCCAGACCCCGTGGGGCCCTGCCGTGCCCTTGGCGCCACCCCTCAGAGCAGATCCCTCACCGAGGCCTGCCCTGTGCCCACCCCCGTGCCAGGTGGAACAGCTGCAAACAGAACAAGCCAGGAGCCAACAGCAGACCCGTGAACCAGACGCCCCCACCCGAGGGTGAAAAGCTGCACAGCGACAGCGGCATCTCTGTGGACAGCCAGAGCCTGCACGACCAGCAGCCCCACACACAGACAGCCTCGGGCCAGGGTGAGCGGGCCCCACAGCCTGGTTAGGATCAGAGCTGGACGGGGGTCTGGGGGAGGGGGTGCTTTCCAGCGGGTGACCTGGAGATGGAAGCTTTTACAAGTCGGAGCATCCAGATTCATCAAGCTAATTGTCCCCCCTGGGGCTAATTACTGCCCAAAGTAACTGCAATTAGCCTCCTACCCTGGACTTCTGGGGAGCAAGTGGCCAAGTCGGGACCCTAATTAGTGGCCCACTGCCCGGCTCCAGGATGCTCAGCCGCTGCAGTTGTCTGGAGCTAGAAGTCCCGTCTCCGCCTCCGCCTTGATTAATTGCTGAGGAGTGGGAGGGGCTGGGTGGCCGGGATGGTGCCAGAGCGGTGGGTGAGGAGAGAGGACCAGGAGCCCGCATCATCCCCCAGCCCCTTCCTAGCCCTGCCCTCATGGAGGACCCCCTTTGTGACTGGCACCCCTGCAGTGAACGCAGAGGGCGCGGCCCTCTCTCATGCCAGCCCCCAGCCCCTGGGAGGCGGATGGGGGGCTGAGACTGACCCTCTCCGGTTCCGCAGCCCTCAAGGGTGACGGCGGCCTCTACAGCAGCTTGCCCCCAGCCAAGCGGGAAGAGGTGGAGAAACTGCTGAACGGCTCGGCGGGGGACACCTGGCGGCACCTGGCGGGCGAGCTGGGCTACCAGCCCGAGCACATAGACTCCTTCACCCACGAGGCCTGCCCCACCCGTGCCCTGCTCGCCAGCTGGGCTGCGCAGGACAGCGCAACGCTCGATGCCCTCCTGGCTGCCTTGCGCCGCATCCAGCGAGCTGACATCGTGGAGAGCCTGTGCAGCGAGTCCACGGCCACGTCCCCCGTGTGAGCCGACCAGCCGGAAGCCCCTGCCCTGACCCCACATTCCGACGACTGCAGCTCCAGCCAACCTCCGTGGAGCCCATGCCCTCTGGGGTCGGCCAGCCTGGCAGAGCCGGGCTGCACTGGGCAGGGCCCCTGAGCCTGGCCCCACACCACAGCCCTGCCACGCCTGTCTGCAACCCCTCGCTTCTGATCATAACCCTCTCCACTGCGAGAAGTGGCCTCTGCCCCGCCCTGCCCGGGGTCACCTCCAGCCCTCTCCCTCCGTCCGCTGCTCACGGGCAGCCCTTCCCACCTCAGCGGGGCTGGTGTGGGACAGTGACGAGGGCCCGGAGACCCAGGAGGTCCTGAGGAGCCAGAGCCATGGACTCTACACTGTGAACTTGGGAGCGAGGGCCACAGTACAGCCTAAGCGCTCCCTCGGCCCCTGCCCTCCCCGCTGGCCTGAGATAAGAGAGGGGCGCCTGGCTGAGCTGTAGGCGGGCATGGAACCCTGTCCCTCCCTCCTTTTACATGCAGGACAGTGAGCCCCAGAGAGAGCCGGTGACTCGCCTCAGGCCACCCAGCCATGGGGGTGCTGTGCCTGGCGCCCTCCTCTCTGAATGAGGGCCCCCCAGCTTTGTGGAGGGCTGGGGGAGGAGTCCAAGGGGCCTCAGGGAACTGTCTTGGAGCCCAGGCTGCTCCCCTCCACCCGCTTGGGTCCCTGGGTGGCCCCCTTGGGCTGGGCTGCTTACCCGAGGCCTGGCCCTCAAGTCTCTCCTCAGGGAGTCAGGTTTGGGGTTTGTGGAAGGGGATGCTGCTGCCCTCTACCTGTGCCCCTTGGGCTTGTCCGCTAGTCCGCTGGTGCCCCTTACCCTGGCACAGACCTGGAGCCAACACTAACCCTGGAATCAGCCCTAGGAGTCAGAGCCTAAGGCCCCTGTTCTCCCAGCATCACACGCAGGGCGGGTGAGACTTCCGCCAGTCTCCTCAGCCGAGGACTGGTCCCCTGCTGGGGCGGCCGCAGCCGGCGGCTGGAGCTCAGCTTGGCTGTCTCCTCCGGCCCAGCCTTGGCCGGCGAAGCGGCGAAGGCCGGCCGGCCGAGGCTGGAGCTGGCGTCTGTCTGTCTTCCAGGGGCCTGCGTGTGGGAATGCTCCCCGCCCCTTCCCACAGCCCGGGCTTGGCTGGGCCCAGAGGTTGTGAGGAAGACAAGCAGGCCCGTGTTGGTGTGGGAATGGAGCAAGATGGAATGGAGTCGGACTCGTTGCCTCTAGGGGGTCCCTCCCAGGCTTCCCTTTTCCTCAGTGTGGCCAGAAAGGGGCCATGGGTCTCAGTGTGTTTTCACCCCGCTTCCTCGGCCCGTTGTTTTGCTTGCTGTTGGAATGAGTGTGCCCCCCCCCCATTTAGCATGAAGGAGCCCAGGCAGGGGGGGTGTACGGACTGCTGCCCCTCCCCCGCCAGGGCTCTCCCAAGCCTGCAGTAGGGACTAGGAGCATTGCACTAGGTGGCCCTTGGTGATCTCAGTCTGCCAGAGAGGAGGAAGCACGTGGCTGGCCCCTCGCCCAAGCCCCTGGGGCATGGGACGGGCTGTGGTATTTATTTTCGGGCCCCACAGCTGGGGAGGGGGTTGGGGGCTGCAAGTATATTTTAGCATGTGTTTGGTTCCGGGGCCCCACCTTCCTTCCCTGGGCTGTGACTATGAACCCTTTTGGGCCTGCAGCTGGGAGAGGTGAGCTCCAGCCCTGTCGCCGACCTGTCACCTCCCCTCGCATCCTGTGTAATCATTTCTTGGGCCCTCCTGAAGCCTACACATAGAACATAAGTGATGAATATTAAATAGCAAAGAAAAAAGGACAAAGAGGTTTTCTGGGAGTGTCTGCCGTCTGAGTTGTCTGGGGTCGCGTGTGTGTCGGGTATAATTGTCAACTCGGTGTGTTCTTGTCCTGTTTTTCCCCCTCCACCCACCTGGGAAGTCGGAACAGAAATCCAGCAGGTTCCCGTGTATAGCCACAAGGTTCCCCTTACTGGGAGGGGGAGGGGGAGGGGGAGGGGCCCTTTGCCCCCAGATCTTGGAGAGGGGAAAGTAGAGATGGTCTTGGGGGAAGCTGGCCAGCTGCGAACTTGACCAGATGTCAGAAGTGAAACTGACCACAGGGGACCCTGAGGTTTGCCAGGAGGGCGAGGTCACAACCCCACAGCTCCCAGCCACCCACAAGGCCTGTTACACATACTCATGTGCACACACACCCACACTCACATCACGCAGAGTCTGGCTCCAGATGGCCCAGCAGGAGCTTTGCTGGCCTGGCCTGGAGTCAGATAGGCAGACCCGGCCCTGCAGCTCTGTGGGCAGATCCCAGCCCAGGTTTCTGCCTGTCTGGCTGGGGGACCAGGGCCGGCCCAGGCATGGGGGTGTTGGGGCGCTCAGGCTTCTGGCCCCGGGCTGCTTGTTCCCCCTGAAGCCAGCTGGGCAGGAGACAGCGTTGCTCAGCCTCCGGGGTGGCTGGCCTGGGTCTGTCCTCCGAAGGTCGGAGGCGTGTCCTTCCACACAGAGCAACGGAGAACACTTCTTGACTTCAAGGCCAGGGAGGTGAGCCAGCCAGACCTCGGGGAGTCAGACACCAGGAGGAGGGAAGGTTTGCTGTTCTCCCCAACACACACGTGCTCGCGCACACGCATGCACGCGAGGGTGGCAGGAGGGAGACAAGCTGTGGGGAGGAGGGCCTCAGAAGAGATCAGAAACGATCTCTGAATGAAGAAAATCGCCCATGAAATGAAAGTCTCTGACTCGAAGGGGCCTCCTGTCTGGCGGGGAGAGCTGGGCGCTATTCCAAAGGCTGCCTTCCTCAGCGGCACATTCTTTCCTCTTCCCACGGATCTGGGGTCTCACCGTGTTGTCTAGGCTGATCTTCCTGCCTCAGCCTCCTGAATGCTGCGATAACAGGTGTGTGCCACCATGCCTGGCTTGCAACTATACATTTCATTTATTTAGTTGTGTGGTGCTAGGGAAGAAAGGCAGGGCTTGGCCCAGGCCAGGCCAGCCCCCAGGGGTGTATGCTTGCCTGAGGAGACAGCACTAGGGTCCTGCACACTGTAGAGGCCCAGCCATCCCCGACACCAGGGGTCAGGGAAGGGCCACAGAAGCTGAGGCCTCAGGGCAGTAAGTTAAGCAGCTGGGGAAGGGGTGCTTGTGGCCTAAAACCGAGTTCAGCTTGGAGGGGAGGGAGCGGAGCTGGCCTGAGGAGGCTGCGAGCCTGGAAGCCAGAGCAGAGGGAGGGAGCCACAGGACACACAGGTCAGGCCTCGTGAGGAGCCTGGCAGGAGGGTCTGGAAGCTTCTCTGGCTCTGGGAACCCCGGGGTGGGGGGAGGCGGAGCCACGAGGCACTGTCGTCCATCTGGGATTTGTCCTGTTTGTTCGTTGCTGATGCTGCAGGTTGAAGCCAGGGCCTTAGCTCTACCACCAAGCCACACTCCAGGCTCCAGGCTGGATTTCAGCAGCCATTTTAGGACAGAAGTGATTGCTGCTGGCCCAGCACCCCCAGGGGTATGGGGGGCAAATCCTTAAAGACATGGCACCAGAGGTCCTCCTGCACCCTGCCCCTCTTGCCCTCCTTAGCCTGACCACCCCTCCTTTACTTCTCCCCCAAGAGTTTCCTATCTTTGCTGTGGTATCGGAGAGGAGAGTGTGAAGCCCACCACCTTCCCGAGACTCACCACGTGCTCTGATGTTCTCCTCGATCTCGGAGCCCCCCAGCCGCCTGCTTGTGCTGGTCCCAGCTGTGCTAGTCCCTCTGCCACAGGACACTTGCACCCGCTGCCGCCTGTCTAGCACCCTGTCTCCCAAGGTACCTCGGTCCAGGGTTTCCTTGGGAAAAGCCCCAGGGCCTAAATCAGGCTTCCTGACACCCCAGCTTCGGGAACTCCCATGCTCCCTCTGCTTCAGACCACTTCAGCTCTCTTTGTAATTAGGCACTGGTTGGAATGATTATTCGATTACTGTAAATTCCAGGAACCAGAGATAAACTCTGCTTTTGCTTACCCTCTCATCCTTAGCGTCTTGCCTGACAGCGTTGGCACTGAACAGGTTACACTGAATAAATGAGTGGGTGGGCTCGGAAGCAGCTCTGCCCCACAGAAATGTACCACCAGCGATATACACACAATCGAAAACAATTTAGTGGCAACATTACAAGAGCAAAAGAGACACGGGTGAACTGACTAGTAGATTTAGCCTGATCTGAAGAATTATTTCCACATGTAATCAATATGTTTAAATCATTGAAATTCTGTCATAGGTTTGTTCTGCTTGGTTACTGAAACTCAATGTGTGTTTTATTTGTACTTTGTACCTGTCATATTTCAAGCGCTCTGTAGTTTTGACACTGGGCAGTGGGGCTGGAAGGATCCGCTCATTCTGAGCACTGGGCACCTCAGACACCCCACCTCCTGGGTGTCCCTGGACCCCGGCTCCGACCCGGGGCCTCTGTCAGCTTCCAGCCTGCATCGTCGCCGTTCCCGGGAGGAACACCGTGGGAGACTGCGCACCCAGTGCTCCCAGGAAAAGAGGGCGGGGCCGGAGCTGGGCTGGGGGGCGTCCAAGGAACCAATCTCCCATGGTGCTCTGGGCCAGGGTCTGCAGACCAGATGCCCAGGCTGCAGCTCTGCAGATAATACAAAGCAGATTCCTCCCCAGCTTGCTGGCAGCTGGTAGGCAGAAGGCCAGGGGACCAGGCCAGGGCCCAGGCATCTGGCTGCAGCAGATCTGAGGCGCTGGAAGCTCCTGTGCCCTGCTCCCACCAGCACCCTGCCCTCCCGTGACTGTTCCTGGCTCCACCATGCTTCCCTCCCACCTGGGCCCCCCTGGTCTCTGCTGTCTGGACCTGCACTCGGCCGCTCCAGAGCAATGCCCATCCGGGCCTGATGGCCCCCCTCAGCACCACATGTGGGGTGAGTTTCCCCCAGGACTTGAAGTTAGGGGTTTGCACTCCAATTTCCCAGGGTGCTTCAGCTGAACTATCTACCTCTTCCAGTTCCAGAACCATCCCGACGCTGAGGCCAGCAATGTTTCCCAGAGCCTCCAGCACGGAGGAACAGTCAGGAATATTCCGACTCTCACCCTGGTTCCTCCCAGGAGACTCAGCGCTGCCCTCTTCCCACAGCATCCGGGCACTTCCCAGCCCTGGTGTTCCTTTCCTGGCAATCCCCGCTCCAGCTGCGTCCAGCAACATTCTCAAAGGGCTCCTGGGAGAGGTGGGTTTGGGTCTCCTCCCTGGGCTGGGATGGCTCCCTTTGGAAAAGTCAGGAATGTTTGCCCCTCTTCCTGTATTCTAGTGACTCACAGATTTTCAGGCACTGTCTGAGTCAGCCAGAAAGGAGGGTCTGAGGCCCCCCCCAGAAGCCATTGGCTTGGGGCTCAGCATGTGTGTTTGGGGCCCCCATCCACAGCCTGGATGGTTCTCATTCTAGTCCGCACCCTTGGGATGCCAGCACTGCATTCAGGACAACCAGTCAACCCTGGAGCCCAGGGAGCCACCCGTGACCTGTGGAAGACGACGCGGGGAGCAGAAGCCGGCTGCAGGGAGCGCCCCTCTCCTGTTGCCTGCACTATCAGGCCCCGCTGTGCTGCGGCAGGTGCGGGGGACCCAGCCCACAGTGGTTCAGGGAATGGACTGCTCTGGGAAGTCCCGCTGGGTGCAGCGGTGCGTGCCTGCAATCCCAGCATTTGGGGAGCAGAAACAGGAGGATCGCTGTGAATTCAAGGCCACCCTGGGCTACGTAGCGAGTTCAAGGCCAGCCTGAACTACAGAGCCAGACTCTGTCTCAAAACAACAAAAAAACAAGTGGCTGGGCCAGGCAACTCCCCCACGACCTGTTTCTCTTCCTTTCCTGCAGGTCTGTTTCCTAACTGGGCTTCTCCTTGTGCAGAAAGAGAATTAATTGCAGAACCTCAGGTTCAAGACAGTGGGAGGGAGTATTTGGTCCCAAGAGTCCCAGCAACAGCCCCTGGAGTCCTTGGTTCTGATTGGCCCATTCCTGGGGCGGGGCAGATGCTCCCCAGTTGGCTAAAGCGGAAGTCACACCCTCCACCGGCAGGGGGCATCATCCTATGAGAATGAAGAGGACTGGGAGGGGAAATCGAGGTCCGGCTACCAGCAGAGGCCCCCAACCAACTGGTTGAGTACTGGGGCTCCTTCCTCCTCACTGGGCAGAATGAGGGTGATTTTCTGATAGGAAACCCTGTGAGGTCAGAGGGTACTGGGGTGCAAGACTATCTGGGAGCTTTTGGGGTTCCCAGGAGGGACCCAAGAGAGTCATGCAGGGAAGGCGTGCAGGTCGGTCACTGGGGCCTGGGCAGGGTTTGGTGTAAGGATGGAGGAGCTGGAGATGACACCAGGCAGGGCACAGGCTGTCTTTGGCCTTCGCAGTCATGGGCACAAGGAGAGAAGCAAAGCCGGTTCGGGAAGGACTCCGTGACTTTAGGCGGAATGAGGGACTACTGAGTTTGCCTGGGCCACAGAATGTTCTAGAAAGACCTAGGGGCAGCAGAGTTGTGAAGTGGCTCCCTCAGGCGGGGAGGGAGGCGGGGAAGCAACTCAGGAAACACAGAAACGGGGGCACCAGACCAGCAGAATACAGTACGGCGGAGGGGAGTCTAGCTCCGCCCTGGGCAGCTGGGGGTGAAGGTGCTGTTCACGGAAATGGGGCGCTCTGGAGGGGAGGAGGCTTTCAGGGAGACCAAGGATGCCAGGCTGAGGTGGAGGAGAGCAGGAGCCCTGGCTGTCCATGTCAGGAGTGCTGGGAATTCCAGAGTTCAGGCAGAATGTTTGTGAATCACCTGCCAACTGCTGGGAGAGACCTCTAGGCAATAGGGAGGCCCTGATCTTGCAGCGCGGAGGCAGCCTAAGAGAGGAGCAAGGTTCTTGAAGGAGGTGGCAGGAGGTCCCCAGGGCTGGACCGCGGGGGCCCAGGAGGAAGGGCTGGCTTTGGTCTTCAGGATCCACCAGTCTTGTCCTGCTGTGCCCGTGTCACTGTCCCTGCTCCAGGGAACTGAGCAGCAGTAGCCAGCACTCTGGGCCCAGGAGCTCCGAGTCCAGCGAAACAAGAGAAGGAAATGGTCTGAAGGTCTCTGTGAGGCTGAGCTCCGGCAGCAGGCCCTCAGCCTACAGCTTCTGTCTGAACGTCAGGCTCGGGCCATCCCCTTCCGGGCCTGAGGGGCTGGAAGCCGACACAAGTCAGAGGAAGTGGCCGCACTCACATTAGGGCCATGAAGAAGCCGCCTCAGCAGTCTGGGCATCACAGTCCACCATCTGGGGCAGCACATGGGCTGGCACATGCCCAGAGGGTGCCACATGCCTGGCAGGCTGGGGCCTGCCGCACACTTCTCAGGGAGCTGCCAGGAGGCCCTGGGGCTGGGCAAACCCAGCGGTGACTCAGGTGAGGGCGGGGGAGAGGGAAGCTGCGATCCTGGCCAGGCTGTGGCACCGCACCCCGCCAGCTGCCTGGCTGGCCAGGGGCAGAGGAGGAACCCAGTTAGCTGGCACTGCCAGAGACTCTCCCAGGAGCCCCGAAATGGAGTCGGTAACCCTCCATCGAAAGCAGAGGTACAGCCACCACCCAGACCCCAGGGACCCCGGGGCCTCCGAGCCAGCGAGCTGACACAGCTGCCCGTTGATGGGGTGCCCGGGCTCCGCCGAGGGACCCAGGTGGCATGTGTCCAGCTTTTAGAAACTTGCAAAGAGTCTTCACAGCTGCATGTCACACTCTCATCTGTAGCCCTGGCACAACGGGCCACTGTGCAGATGGCAGCACGCAGCCTGGACATCCCTGCAGACAGCTGAGAGGAGGGGGCAAGGCCCCCCCAGCCCAGTGCCTTCTCCTCGTGTGCCCTCCTCCACGCCAGGCAGGCCCTGCTGCCCACAGGCTCAGGTGGAGGCCGAGGCAGGGCTGGCAGCAGAGATGGGGGCTGAGGACGGGAGCCCTGGAGAGCAGAGCCTGTGCGGGGCTGCGTCACGGAGAAGGCGCAGGGGGTGAAGGTTAAACGGTGAACTTCCGTCTGCCGAGCCTCGTTCCCCGCGTTCCCACGTCCCGCAGAGTGGCAGGGACAGCTGGAACGCTCGAGGAGGAGAAAGGGCGTCCCAGCTCGGAGCCTGGCGCCCTAACCTTGCTGCGGGCCCAGCACCCCTCCGCTCTGCTCCCAGCCCCCACGGTGCCCCAGGGTCTGGCTCGGGTGGGGGCAGGAGACAGCGCGCAGCACACATGAGTCACCCCGGATCCCTTCTCTGGCCTGTACCCACCCCGCCGCCCGCCCCTGTGCTCTCCACAGTGGTTCTTCGGGACCCCTAACGCCTCTGTTTTCCCTTTTGTTTGTTTGTGTTCTGAGCTGCAGCCTCGCTACTCGGATCGGGCAGCCCCTGAAGTCCCCGTGTAGCCCAGGCTGGCCTCACTGTGAGTGCCGAGGTCACAGGAGTACGCCACCGTGCCCAGCGCCCTGCCGGCCTCTTATGGGATTCCAAAAAAAAATCTACTTTTTCTAGACACCCACTCTTGCCTTTCAAAGTCTCTGCCAGGTCCCTCCGGGTGGCCCACACCCTTGTCAGATTATATTTATTAGCATAAGTGTCTGACATTATACTTGAGCCACTGTCCCTCCCAGGTGGCATCAGAGGCCCCCAGAGGAACACCACCCTGCCCTGCCTGAACACAGGGCATGGCCCACGTCTCACCACAGTGCTTCCGCAGTGCCTGCTGCCTGTGGCTGCCCGCTCCGTCCCCGGAGCTCCTGAGTCCTGTGTCCTCCGTCCCCACCTCCTGGGGCCTTCCGGGGTCTCCCCTGGTGGGGCTCAGGGACCCGCATGGAGAGGATTCTACTGGGCTCATACCCTTCATTAGCTGCTCCCCGTCCCCGCTGCCCCTGCGGTGCCCTGCGAGCGGCAGGTAGAAGCGGGACAACGCTGGTCTCTGTCCTTCTCCACCAAATGGAGCCCGGCCAGGTCCCCTCCCGCCTCCCTGGTCCTGTCACTGAAAGAGCCCCGGGCTGGCGCCACCTTTCCGGAAGAACGTGGTGTCCAACTGTGGTCTGCAGCAGATCGAGCAAGCGGAGGGCAGAGAGAGGAGTCAAGGGCCGGCCTGCGGCTCAATCCAGCCTGACACGGTCTGATGGGGTTTGGTAAAAGCCACCTGCGGTGTCCCTGGGACCCTAGCCAGGCTGGCGACTTGGCCTTCTCTTAGCCCGTCTGACACCGAGGGGAGCCCGCCCACAGGCAGGAATTCGTGACAGACAGCTCACGGGGGGAGGGAGGTAAGGGGTGTGCAGCCGACAGGTACCTGGGGACAGGACAGTCCCTGACACCCATCTGCCTCTGGGTGGCTCGTAACCCCGTCAGGTTCCTGCAAAGTCCCCTGCATATCACCGGGACAGCAAAGCCCCGACAGCACAGGGCTGGCTCAGTGCCGGGGCTGATGGGTCACCGTTAGCCATCCCCCGTGTACCGGTGAGGGAAAAGAGGTTCCAAGAGACCCCACTCTCTCAAGGTCACCCCATGGGCACACAACAGACCCGTTTGAGATCTTGCACTCCCAAGGGCAGTCTGTCCTCCATAGTTGAGTTTTGCATGCACAGATTCCACCAACTATGGATGCCGTGGTGCACACCTCTAATTTCAGCATTTGGGAGGCTGAAGCAGGAGAATTTCTCCGAGTTTGAAGCCAGCCTGGACTATGCAGTGAGACCTTGTCTCAAAAGCAAAAAAAAAAAAAAAAAAAAAAAAAACTGTAAATAAATGAATGAATAATAAAATGTACCTGTGCTACACAGGTACAGACACTTTGCTTGTCATTCCCTGAAGAACACGGTGTAACAACCATTCGCGTCACACCTGCGTTGTGCTGGGCGCTGAGTCATCTGCACGTGATTCAAGCGTCCAGGGGGAAGAGGTGGGCTGGGTGCAAACGCTGCACCGTTTCTGCCTGGACCCCGGAACCAGTCCTCTGTGGCTACCGGGAACCCCAACCTCCGCCTCTTCCTATAGGGCTCTGAGTATGGGGAGGGGCGGCTCGGGGCAAACAAACCCAAAGACTAGGCTAGTTCTGGAGGACACGGGAGCAGGAAACAGGCTTCAGCTCCCCAGTGGGCGGCCGAGGTCTCCAGCGGGGACCTCTCAGCATAGAAAGCCCTGAGCGAAGTCCTTCTGCTGCTGACCAGAGACTCGTCTACCTCCCTCTCTCTCTCTCTCTCTCTCCTGATTGTGCTGCTTTCTCTAACTGCCCTCTCAGTCCTGTAGAGGGGATGCGGCCTGGAGGGGCTTGGGGCCTTTTTTTTTTTTGAAACAGGGTCTCACTTTGGAGCTCAGGCTGGCCCTGAGCTCACTATGTAGCCCAGGCAAGCCTCGAACTCAGCAATCCTCCTGTCTCTGCCTCCCAGACTGCCTCCGAGTGTTGGGATTACAGGCGTGAGCCACCATGCCCGGCACTGTGGTGTGTGGCACTGACTGCTGATGGGCATCAATCACCACATGTGTAATGTTGTATGTGGTCACCAGGGATCAAACTGGGGACCTTGCGCTTGCTAGGCAGGCGCCAGAACCACTGAGCTAAATCCCCGGCCCTTGGCGCTCTTTGTTGTAGGAATAACAGAGCTCTGGGCAGGGCAGGGCAGGGCAGGGCGGTGCAGGCCTGTAACAACCCCACCCTCTGGGAGGCTGAGGCAGAAGGACACAAAATTGAGCCCACCTGGACAATTTGATGACCTAGTCAAATCCTGTCTCAAAATAATAAATCAGGGCCGGTGTATCACAGTGACCCTGGGTCCCATCTCAAGTCCTGTATCGTCCCCCCAAAGCTCCGTGTCCTGACCCTTGTCTAATTTAGCTTTGGCCTCCGTTCCTCCTGCTATTTGTAGAAGATGAAAATTACGTGGAGCAACTTTTCAGAAGCCCCCAGACTGTCTCTGGTCAGCTCCCGATCGGATGGTGGAAACAGGCCGTGCTCAGAGGACGGACAGAAAGAGGCGGGATGCAGGCAGGGGCTGGGAGCGGGGCGGGTGGGAGAAGGCCCGGGGCTTTGGCCCAAGAAGAGGCCGGGGGAGTGGGGAGGCTGCTGGGGGGCGGTGCGGCTGCCTGCCAGGCCTGGCCCAGGGACCATGGGACGGAGTGGGGCCCAGGTCCTGGACCCGGCGGCCGGAGAAACCTTAGCCTGCGGGGCCTCCCCCTCCCAATCCCCTGGTGCTAAAAAGCCCACGACATTTACGACTTCAGGGTAAAGAGCCTGAGAAAAGCATCGCAGACCATATGGATTTGTTTCCTGGGTTTAAAAAAAAATCCCCCTAATTAGGCCGGGAACAGCCTTCGGCCTCTGCTGGTCTCGAGGTCCCTGGATTCAATTACCACCAGGCCCCCCCAGCTTGCACGGTGGCGCGGTCCCCACCCCCCTCACACACTCCGGGGTCACGGGTGGGTCCCCGAGAACGGGTGGCCAGTGGGGAGAGGGCAGCAGGGGCCAGGCCAGGGGAGGAGGACAGGCTTTATTATCCATTTCTGATGACCCCCTCGGTGACCCCGGCCCACTGCGGCGAGCCCTCCCTGTCCCTGTGTCCTGGCGGCTGGGCAGACACAGGCCCTGGACGGGACCTCCGGGAGCGGCCTCCTCTCCCCCCCGGGAAAAACGACACGAGAGGAAAGCCGAACCCCTGAGCGGGCTGCGAGGTGCACGATGGAGTTTCTAATTCCCTCCTTTTCTCTAGTCATGTAATAGGTTTTCGCCCAGAAGTTGAGGTCACCCTGCAGAAGCCCCTCCCCCTTCCACCTGCACGGGCCTCAGCCTGTAAACACCCCCCACTCCCTCACCCTATAAACACCTTCGCCGGCGCACACGGCTCGAACTTCTGTCCTGCCCGCCAAGCTCAGGTTCTGGGAAAGAGGTCCAGCCTGGGCCCCCCAGGGCCACCATCATCACCCCGACCCCCTCAGGCCGCCTCTGCTCCCTGCCCTGGGACCCCATGGCGGCCCCCGAGCCTCGGGGTCCCAGCGTCCCTGCAGCCTCGTCCCGGGCCGTCAAGGCGCACCCACTCGCCCCCGGCCCCTCTGCCCGCCGGTGAACTTCTTGGCCTTTTGCTCCAACTAAACCCACCGGATCCTGCTGCCTTGGTACCGTGTGGGTCCCAGAGCCCGTGCCCAGCCGCCCAGCCCTGCCGTGCTCCGTGCGCCCCAGGAATCCAGGCTTCCCCTCCATCGCCTTCCTCCTGTGCTTTGTAGCTGTTCCAATAAGCTTCATTTTTTCAGGACAGTTTTAGGCTCACAGCAAAATGGAGCCGGAAATGTAGAGGATTCTCATACACTGCCCCTCACACAGGCAGCCCCGTCTCTGATGACAGCCCAGCACAGCGGGAGCTTTGTCGCAGCCGACAAACCTGCACTGGTACGTCACTGTCAGCCAGAGTCTGTGGTTACGCTGACGCCACGCTGGGCGCTGCGCTCTCGGTGGGTTTTGACAGCTGTATCACCCGACGTCTCCACCGTCGTGGTATCTTTCAGGCTCATTTCACTCCCCAAATCCTTTCATCCTCCGTGTCTCTCCTCCTCCCGACCCTCAGCGACCACCGTTCACTGCCCCCATGGTCTTGTCCTCTCCAGACTATCACATGGCTGGGGTCAGATGGTGGGTAGCCTTTCAGAGGGGCTTCTGTTCCTTGTAACATGCATTTACAGTGCTTCCGTGTCTTTTCCTAGTTTGGTGAATTATTTCTCTCTTTCTGTCTTTTTTTTTTTTCTTTTCTTCTCAGTATCAGGGATTGAACTCAGGACCTTGCACTTGCCAGGCAGGTGAGATATGTCCTCAGCCTGTTTCTTTTTTTTTTTTGAGACAGGGTCTCACTTTGCAATTCAAACTGGCCCTGAGCTCACTATGGAGCCCAGGCAAGCCTCAAACTCAGCAATCCTCCTGCCTCTGCCTCCCAAGTGCTGAGACTACAGGCGTGAGCCACTACGCCCGGCACTGTGGGGTGATGGTACTGATTGCTGGTGGGTGTGAATCACCACACCCAATATCATATCATATCATTGTATGTGGTTACCAGGATCGAACTAGGGACCTTGCGCTTGCAAGGCAGGCAGCGGAACCACTGAACTAAATCTCCGGCCCTCTCAGACTGTTTCTTTTCTGCAATGAATAGTATTCATTGTCTAGATGTTACACACTCACCCACTGAAAGACATCTCCATTGCTTCCAAGTTGGGACACCTGTGAATAAAAGAGCCAGAAACCGGGCCGGAGGGTTAGCTCAGTGGTGCCGGCGCCTGCCTCGCAAGCGCAAGGTCCTGAGTTCGATCCCCGGTAACCACATATAATGCTGGGCATGGAGACACGCCCACCAACAATCAACACCACATACCACAATGCCTGACGTGGTGGCTCACGCCTGTAATCCCAGCACTTGGGAGGCAGGGACAGGAGGATTGCTGAGTTCGCGGCAGCTTGCCTGGGCACCATAGTGAGCTCAGGGCCAGCCTGAACTACAAAGTGAGACCCTGTCTCAAAAAGCAAAAAAAAAAAAGAGCCAGAAACTTTCCGTGCAGGGTTTGGGTGGACTTGAGTTTCTAGTTCATTTGGTATCTTAGTTTCTTTGCTCATTGCCAAGAGGAAAATCTTGACATTCACAAGTTAAGGGGGGAGAAGTTTCATTTAGTTCACAGTTTGTAGAGGGTTCAGTCCATAGGCGGTTGGCTCCACGGCAGGATGGCACATGGCGGCAGAGAGGAGCACAGAGGAGGACAGCCCGTGGTGGACAAAAGACGTCAAAAGCGAGCAGCTGACCAACTACCAGTAACTAGAGCAAGCCTCTTTCTGTCCCTACGTTGCATCCAGGCTGCTCACCCTTAGGGCAGACACACCTTTTATCCTCGCCTTGTGCTGTGAATCGGTCACTCACTCTGAATCCAGCCGCCTCTGGAAAAAGCCCCACCTGTGCCCACATGAGGCTTTGGGGGACATCTAGGTTCACGCTGTAACACTGGCTAAACACGCAGGAGTGTGCTTGCTGGTTTATGTGGCCAGAGTGCATTTAGTTTCCTAAGATCCTTCTAGGCTCTTCCAGAGCGGCTGTGACGGTTTGAAGTTCTCACCACAGTGGCGGACGGTTCTTGCTGTTTCCGTCTTTACCAACACTTGGTAGCATCGGTGCTTGGGATTTTGCCGTTCTAACAGGAGTGTAATGGCCTCTACCTGGTCCTCACTCGCATTTCCTAATGATGCGAACATCCTCTCCCATGCCTACTTGCTATTCATTTCTCTGGTAGATTTTCTGTTCAAGTCTTTCACTGATTTTTAAAGCTAAATTGTTTGTTTGCCTGAGTTCCAAGAGTTCTCTGGATGTTCTGGATGACAGCCCTTCCCCAGATGTGTCTTTGGCTCATATTTCCTCTTCTTTTTTGCTTTATCTTTTCATTCTCTTTCCATTGTCTTTTGCACACAGTGTTTAGTTTCAATGACATTAAATCCAATATCAGTGCCTTTGGTAGTTTTTGAAAAGTCATTGCTATATCAACAGTCAATTTGATTTTCTCTCTAGTGCTATCTTCTATGAGTTTAATAGCTTTGTGGTTTTCATTTAGGTCTATAGTCCATACTGAATTAATTTTTTTGTGAAAGGTGTATGGTCTGTATTTTTTTTTTTTTTGAGACAGGGTCTCCCTTTGTAGTTCAGGCTGGCCCTGAGCTCACTATGTAGCCCAGGCAAGCCTGGAACTCAGCAATCCTCCTGTCTCTGCCTCCTGAGTGCTGGGATGACAGGCATGAGCCAACGCCTGGCACTCTGGTATGTGGTATTGATTGCTGGTGGGCGTGAGTCACCATGCCTAGCATTGCATGTGGTTACCAGGGATTGAACTCAGGACCTTGAGCTTGCCAGGCAGGCACCAGAACTACTGAGCTAAATCTCTGGCACAAGTGTGTATTTTTTTTAAATTTGGTTTGGTTTTGGCACATGGATTTCTAGTTGTTTCAGCACCATTTGTTGAAAAGATCATTTTCTCCTGTTATATTCCCCTTGCTCCTTTGGAAAGATCAGTTGACTAAATTTATGTGGTTTATTTTGGACTTTATCTCACTGATCTATCTGTATGATTCTTAGATTATTCCTTTATATTTTTAAAAAAAATTTTTTTTGGGGGGTACTGGGGATTGAACTCAGGACCTTGCGCTTGCAAGGTAGTCCCAGTGATTGAGTGCTACTGAGGTAAATCCCTGGTTCCTCTTCCCTTTCAATACCAGCTTGTCTATGTGGGGTCTTTTGCTTGTTCGTGTAAGTTTGGGATCAGTGTGTTAGTAGCCACAAGATATCTCTGTGATATTTCAATTGGGACTGAACTGAATCTACAGGTAGAGGTGGGAAGAACAGACATTGTGTCAAGATTGAGCCTTCCTACCTAGGTGTCTTCCCACCTATTTAGTTATCTTTGACCTTTCTCATCAAAGCAAAATTCTGTGGTTTTCTTTATTTCTACAGCTATCTACCTCCTAATAGAATAGCCTTGAGTTTCTCACTAGTAAGTATGCTGTCAGTTATTGTAGGTGCTTTGTAGACATTCTTTATCAAGTTAAGCCTTAGTCTCCTGAAAGTGTTTATTGTGAAGCAATTTTGGATTTTGTCAAAAGTTTCTTCTCCCTTTGTTGATGTGATGAATTGCATTAACTGATTTTTAAATGTGAAGTCAGTCTTGTAACCCTGAATAAACCCTACTAAATTGCAGGATGGAATTCTTTTCACACATTGGTGGCTTCCACTTGCTAATATAATGAGGATTTTCTCATTTATGTTTGTGAAAGATATTGGTGTATAGCTTTCTTTCTTTCTTTCTTTCTTTCTTTCTTTCTTTCTTTCTTTCTTTCTTTCTTTCTTTCTTTCTTTCTTTCTTTCCTCCTTCCTTCCTTTCTCTCTCTCTCTCTCTCTCTCTCTCTCTCTCTCTCTCTCTCTCTCTCTCTCTCTCTCTCTCTCTCTCTCTCTCCCTCTCTCTCTCTCTTTCTCTCTTTCTTTCTTGTCAGGATCTTGCTTTATAGTTCAGGCTGGCCCTTAGCTCACTATGTAACCCAGGCAAGCCTCGAACTCAGCAATCCTCCTGCCTCTGCCTCCCAAGTGCTGGTACTACAGGCATGAGTCACCACGCCTGTCATTATGGTGTGTGTACTGATTGCTGGTGGGCATGAGTCACTACCCCCAGCATTGTGGTGTGTGGTTACTGGGGATCAAATTTGGGACCTTGCACTTGCAAGGCAGGCACCAGAACCACTAAACTAAATCATCAGCCTGGTATATAGCTTTCTTTTCTTGCATTGGTTTTGGAATTGGGAATTCTGGCCTCAGAATGAATTGAAAATAATTTCCTTTACCTCTAACTTCTGAGAAGACCAGAACACTCATCTAATTCCTTTCTTAAATGTCTGGTAGAATTTGAGACCCCTATCTGAACCAGGTGCTTTCTGTTTTCGAAGGTTCCTGATTTTTGGTTCAGTTTCTTTAAAAGACATGAACCTCTTTTTTTTTTTTTTTTTTTTTTTTTTTGAGACAGGGTCTTACTTTGTAGTTCAGGCTGGCCCTGAGCTCACTATGTAGTCCAGACAAGCCTTGATCTCAGCAATCTTCCTGTCTCTGCTTCCCGAGTGCTGGGATGACAGGCGTGAGCCACCACGCCCAGCACTGTGGTATGTGGTATTGATTGCTGGTGGGCGTGAGTCTCCACGCCCAGCATTGTGTGTGGTTACCAGGATCGAACTCAGGACCTTGCGCTTGCGAGGCAGACACTGGAAACACTGAGCTAACCCTCCAGCCCAGACATGAACCTCTTTGTGTTGTCCTTTAGTGCTCTGTGCTTGCGGGGTGACATGGTCACCCAGGAAGGCTTACAGTCTTGGCTACCACGGAGCCCACCTCGCTCCTACCTGTAACCAAAAAACAAATAGCGACTCTTCTTGTTCAAGTGACCCTGCCTGGTGGTAACTGAGGGTTTGGAAGCTGGAACTGGAGAGAAAGTCAGGACCTTTGCCATTTCTCTGACCCTCCCACTCATGAGCCACTTGTCCTCGGACAAAACTCCGAGCCTGTCTATCCAGGTTGGTGAGAGTTGGTTGTCCGCAGTCAGGGACGGGAAAGTCATCACACTTCTGCTTCAAATTTCTTTATTTTTCACCAGGATCGACTTGGATGAATCACAGAAGCTACGTCTGTGGTTAGATCCAAGAAATCCTGTTAGTGACTTGGTATCAAAAATGCAGCTCATAGGGCCGGAGATTTAGCTCAGTGGTTCCGGAGCCTGCCTCGCAAGAGCAAGGTCCTGAGTTCGATCCCCCGGTAACCACATACAATGCTGGGCGTGGAGACTCACGCCCACCAGCCATCAAGACCACATACCACAGTGCCGGGCGTGGTGGCTCACGCCTGTCATCCCAGCACTCGGGAGGCAGAGGCAGGAGGATTGCTGAGTTCGAGGCTTGTCTGGGCTCCATAATGAGCTCAGAGCCAGCCTGAACTACAAAGTAAGACCCTGTCTCAAAAAAAAAAAAAAAATGCAGCTCACAGTGACTGGGAGGTGGAAGACAGAGAAGGGAGAGGGTGACAAGAGCTTCACTTCCGAGGGGGCAGAACAGGAAATGAGGTTCAGATGTGCAAAGGGGTTACAGGAGGCGCAGACGGGAAGGTTGACAGTTGAATACTCAAGCTTATATAACAATAATGTCCAAAGACACCAAGTCAAGGCCAAGAAAGAAAAAAGTACTTCTAAAGAGCAGTATAAAAATTTGAGACAAGAAAGCACTTATCGGAATATCTAAAAATAAAAATGATTAGAAAGCTTTCTCTGGGGAACTGGATCTCAAATAGAATAGGAAGAAGTTGTTTTTCACTTTACTTTCTTCTGGGCTATTTATTTTTCTAGCCAAATTATTTAATTTATTCATTCATTCATTCACTCTTGTTCTTTGAAACAAGATCTTGCTCTATAGTTCAGACTGCCCTTGAACTGGATCATCCTGCCTCAGCCTCCCAAATTCTAGGATCATGGGTGTGCACTACAGTTGGCTTCAGAACACATTTATTACTTCATTAGAAAACAAAAAATGTTTAAATTGTTTAAACCAGAAGTTTCAAGGAAAGGATTTTTTTTACTTGTCTTTTAAGGTATTATTTATTTATTGAGAGCAACTGATGTAAAAAATTGCATATATTTGAAGTGGACAGTTCAATACTTTTGTCTGTCTCGTGGTGCTAGGTATTGAACCCAGGGCTTTACACATGCTAGGCAAGGGCCTTGCCGCTGAGCAGCCCTATGCTGACACCCTACAATTTGATAATTTTGACATCTGTGTACACCTTGAAATTCACCACAAACAGGGTAGCAAATAAATTCATCACCCCAAAAGTTTCCCTATGCTGTGTAATCACTCCCGTCTCCTAAGCCCCTGGAAGGGGTAGGTTCTTCTTTCTACGGTTTGTATGATTGAGCCAGGCATGGTGGTGCACACCTGTGATCTTAGCGTTTGGGAGACTGAAACGAGAAGACCCCTGGGAATTTGGGGCCAGCCTGAACTACACTGTCTCAAAACAACACCAACAGAAGGCCGGAGATTTAGCTCAGCGGTTCCAGCGCCTGCCTAGCAAGCGCAGGTCTCTGGTTTGATCCCCAGTAACCACATACAACAATATGGGGGCGTGGTGACTCAAACCTGTCATCCCAGCACTCGGGAGGCAGAGGCAGGAGGATTGCTGAGCTCAAGGTTTGCCTGGGCTACGTAGTGAGCTCAGGGCCAGCCTGAACTGCAAAGCGAGACCCTGTCTCAAAAAAAAAAAAAAAGAAAAGAAAATGGCTGCCTGCTGCGGAGAGGCCCTACAATCCCCTGGGCACTTCAAAAAGGCTCCAAATCACTCCAACCTAATACAGTGCCAGTGTTATGTGAGTAGTTGTTTAAGGAAAGTCCGTACATGTTCAGTACAGATGCCAGTTTTTTTCAAATAGCTTTCACGTGTGCTTGGCTGAATTTGCAGATGTGGAATCTGTGGCCACACAGGCCAGACTGCACACCTGTCTCCTAGGGTACCCTTTGGCACCAGAGATTTGTTTGCTCTCTGTTTGTTTATTTATCAATCATTATTTACATCCACGGGGACTCATGGGTACTTCATTCCTACTTTGGATCGAAATGCATTACTCTTATTTATTTACGTACTTGCGTTTCTGAGACGGGGTCTTGCTATGTAGTTCGGGCTGGTCTTGAACACACCAGGGAGCCTGGGCTGGCCTCGAATTTGTAGTGATCCTCCTGTCTCAGCCTCCCAGGTGCCGGGATGACAGGCGTGCACCGTCACACCGGCTCGCCTCTTTATTCCCTGCTGCCGTGTACAGTTCTGGCTTTCTCGGGGAGGGGCTCTTGCAGTTTGTTTCTGTCTCCGCGACTGTGGCTCCAGGGCCCCTTCACGTGGGCTTTCTGTCTGTTTGTTTGGTCTGAACACTGGCCACCTCCGGCGTGACGAGCCACTCCAGTGCCTCCACGCGTTTCCTGCCCACGCCCTACGAGCAACCGTTCTCCCAGGGTTCCCGCTGTGCGGAGGGGATGCTGTCAGCAGCCAGACTGAGGCACGGGGCCTGCTCCTTCCTGTGGGATGTGGCTGCTCGGCTGCGTCTGTGTGAACTGGCCCGCGTAAACAGAGCTAGCTCTCTAAACAGTTCCATGTGCGACCATCTGTATCTGTGTGCTGTCACAAATAATAATGTGAATGCTTAAATTATCTTTTTAAAACCTTATCGCGGTCACAGATACATGGCCGCGAATCCCTCTCAAGACCTTCCCTTCCCCTTCGAGCACACTTAGCCCACGGTTCTTGCCACTTTCTGGAGCAGCTCCGGACTCCTCCTTCACCAGCGTCTAACTGTGCTGCTGCGGAGCCTCTGTGCCCTGAATCCGTGCAAAATGTTCACCTTTCACTATGAGTCTGACTTTGGGAAAGACCCGGAAGTCACACGACGGCTGATCCAAGAAACGGGGAGGGTGAGTCGCCTCGTTTGCCTCTGCAAAGCCCCCTCTGCACTGGCCAGCGCCGGCAGCAGCGGCCACTGTCCCTTCGACCAGGTCTCACACGGACAGGAAAAAGAACCTCCAGAGAGTAGCAAGGACAAGGGGAGGAGGAGCTCGAAGCAACGCGAAGTATTTTGAAGGAACCATTGAAGTCAATCCCTGATGCTGAAGCCTCCATTTCTGATCTCTAGATCATTCTATCATTCTCACATCCTCTTTTTTATTAATCTTTTTTTTTATATATATAAGGCCTTACTATATATTCCAGACCAGCCTTGAACTCATGATGATTCTCCTGTCTCAGCCTCCTGAGTGCTAAGGCTATAGGTGGGCCCTGCCATGCCTGGCTACTTTTATTTTTGAGACAGAGTCTTGCTAAACTGTCCCAGCTGGTTTTGAATCTGAAACCCTCCTGCCTCAGCCATCCAGAGTCCTGGGATTATAGGCCTGTGCCACCACACCCAGGTTTTCCATCTGATTTTTTTTTTTTTTTTTGAGACAGAGTCTAGCTTTGTAGTTCAGGCTGGCCCTGAGCTCACTATGGTGCCCAGGCAAGCCGCCACGAACTCAGCAATCCTCCTGTCTCTGCCTCCCGAGTGCTGGGATGACAGGCGTGAGCCACCACGCCTGGCACTGTGGTATGTGGCATTGATTGCTGGTGGGCGTGAGTCGCCACGCCCAGCATTGTATGTGGTTACCGGGGATAGAACTCAGGACCTTGCGCTTGCTGCAGGCGCCAGAACCACTGAGCTAACCCTCCGGCCCATCAACCTGCTGTTTTGCAGTCCCGCTGTCAGTGTTACGGCTAAGAAGTCTTTGCCTAACCCAGCATCTATCGCTTCTTTTGTTTTCTCTAGAAGTTCTAGGGTTTTGAGCTTTACACTTAGGTCTACGCCTGGGAGTTGATTCTGGGACGAGAAGAGAAGACGCGCCTTGCTCCAGGCGGGGCTCTCCCTGACGCCTCCCTCTGGGGGTCGTGCGAGTTACCATGTGAGAGCCTGGCAGGAGTCCTGTCCCTAGGGGAGCCGGGCCCCCTGGGGATCCACTGCTGTCCCCTGAGAGACTCCTGGGGGTGAGGACAGAGTGCCCAGGGCTGCCACCTGGGAACTTGCTGAGCATTAGGAGGCTGGGGTGTGGACGGGGCCCTGGCCTCTGACTCCCTGCGGCCTGTGGCAGCACAGGCCTGGCCCTCAGTTTATTGCTCTGTGCAGTGGGCAGCTCTGCTCCAACAGCCCCTGGGGGGGGGTGTGGAGGCCCCGACGTTCAGCGCTCTCAGAACCTCCGCGCTGGTGGGATCCGGGGCCTGAGGGACCACGGGCCAGGGCTTGCTGGGCAGGTGAGCAGAGGGTTCACCAGGGCCCTTGAAAGCCTCTCTTACCCTGCTGCCTCCCCCCCAGATCTTATCTCTGGGTGCCTTTCCCGATGGAGCTTCCCCAGGGCACCCCAGAACCCCTGAGCAGGAGGAGGGACAGATCAAAGGGCAGGCCCCCGGACAAGGGAATCTGAGCTGCCTCCTTTGTGTCCTGGAGAGGCCCGGCCAGCCCAGCGGGGACAGGACAGGCAGACAGGAGCCCGGCTGGTGGGCGGGGGTCAGCGAGGAAACCAAATCCTGGCATTCACTGCGGACAAAAGGGGGGCTGAGAGAGGCTCCGGCTGAGGCTTCCTTTGGGGACAGGAGAGACCCGAGGGGTGAGGAGCAGGTGCGACCCTTTAAGCCCCGTCCAGCGACCCCCAAGTCGCCCACCCCCAGGAGGGGCCCATCCCTGGACTCCCCGCCCCTGGCTGCCCCCACACCCCGGCCCTCTTGGGAAGACAGCAGCCTCTGGGGTGTAACCCTAGCCCAGGCCCGGCTCCCCCACATCTGGAGCCCCAGCTGCTGACTCCAGGCGGCTGTGGGCTCTTCCCAGGAGGAGCGAGGGCCGGCAGCTGTCTGCCCAGCCTGTCTAGGCCTCAGGCGGCGCCGGGCTCTGCGGGGATCAGTGCCTCACCTGCCTCTGTGGTCTTTCGGGACCTCACAGTTGGTGCCAGGGCTGGGGGTGTGCGTGGGAGAGACTCAGCGCCACCCTAGTGTTGGTCTGAATTCAGGGACCCCGGTGCTGGGACCCCAAATGGGGTATGCCCAAGTCACCCACTGAGTTGGACTGGGCCCTCCAGCCTGGTGGGGTGCAGGCCCGGGTGGGCGGGAGGTGGGTAAGCCTGGCGCCAGGTGGGTGTACGAAGACCAGAGTTGAGCCCCCCTGTTTTCCAGGGGCCACTATCCTAGCTCTCTGAGCCTCCACCGTCGTGCTGTCCCCTTATCCATGGCTAGTGACAGATTCCCCCAAACGGCCCCTGCGGCCAGGGTCCCCGGCTCGGTCTCATCAGCCGTGTTCCTTTCTGGTGCACAGGGACCTTCCAGGGTTGGGCAGCCGCTGGCACAGTTCACATCTGGCTCCACAGCCTGAGGTTCTGGTTTGGTTTTGTTTTGGTGGCACTGGGGATCGAACTTGGGGCTCTGCGTTTGCAGACAGGCGCAGTATCACTGGAGCTAAGTGTCTGGCCCGGGTTCTGGTTTTCTTGCTGGCTGCCAGCTGGAAGCTCTGTCTGTGTGCAGCCGCTCCTGGCCACTGTGCCCAGGGAGGCCCGGGTCCTTCTCGTCAGAGGTCTGACCCTGCTAATCCAGGTCCGCCCAGAGTGACCCCACTGGCGACGCAAGATCAATCCACGCGGCTGGGCTCGGTAATTACACCTGAAACCCTAGCGCTTGCGAGGCTGAGGCAGGAGGATCACCATGAGTCCGAGGCAGCATGGGCCACATAACAAGACTGTTTCAAAAAACAAAAACTGATCCAAGGGGAGTCCAGGGATGCCCGGAAGAGTTGGGGTACATGGAGCCCAGCCTGGTGGGAGTGTGACTACGACCAGGAGGAGCAGGGAGGGGGAAGGGACAGATCCAGGAACAATGTGGCTGCTGATTCAGGCTTCGGGTGGAGAGAAGGGACCGGAGAGCAGGTGGGGAGGGGCGCCGGGCTCGGGGTTTGACAGCGGAGAAGGACGCGGCGGTATCTGTCACTGACGCCTCCCGAGAGCCTCTGCTCCTTCTCCCGCTGTGAGCCAGACGCTGGGAAAGCAGAGGGAACCTCACGGGTCTCAGAGAACAGCAGGGCACACGGACAGGTGCCCACCACCAGCACATCTGGAGATGATGTGGGAGGGAGAAGAAGGTTTTGTTCTGTTTTGTTTTGTATTTGAGGCAAGGTCTTGCAATGTGGCCCAGGCGGGCCTCACACTGGCAGCAGCCCTCCTGCCTCAGCCTCCTGAGGGCTGGGATCACGGGTGTGAGCCGCCACAGCTCCCTAAGTATGGGGTCTTGCAAGAGCAAAGAACTTGGGGTCTGACCTACCCTGCCGAGACCCCGTGTCCTAGAGGTGGGGTACCAAAGGGGAGGGGGAGGAAAGACCTCCCAGCCCCCACCCACTCTTCAGCCTGAGAGCAGCCCGGATTCCTCGCCTCTGCGAACCAGAGCCGCCAGCCTCGCGCCAGCCCCTGGCTTGGTCCCTCCTGGATGGGACCCTGGGAGACCGAGGGCGATGGGTGTGCACCGCAGGCTGCCTGAGCACTGACCTCGGCAGACCCGGCCCTGCCGCCCTCGGGGCTCTGCTCGCCCGGCCTGATGTGCTCCCTGTCCTGCCAGACGCCCCAGACGGCCGCACAGCTGGCCGGCTCGCGGGTGGGCCAGCAGCCCAGGAAGCGGGCAGAGAGGGGCCACCCCAGACAAGCAGACCCCCCTCTGCCCGTGCGCCCACAGTCGGGTCTGAGGGGACACCTGGCAGGGTGGCGGCCACTCCTCCCAGCCCGTGGGACCCGGAAACTCACGGCAGCCGCCCCGCCCCACCCCCACCCCGCCGGCCAGCTCTTCTGTCTACACAAGGCAGTCCGGCTGCTTCCACTTCACGCACATATTATATCGTTTTTAAGGCAAGGTCTCACTATGTAGTCCAGGCTGGCCTTGAACTCAGTCACCGCCCTGCCTCAGCCTCCTGAGAGCTAGGGTTCCAGGTTTGTGCAACCACACCTGGCTTCACCCATGCACTTTTTTTTTTTTTTTTTTGAGACAAGGTCTCGCTTTGCAGTTCAGGCTGGTCCTGAGCTCACTATGTAGCCCAGGCAAGCCTCGAACTCAGCAATCCTCCTGCCTCTGCCTCCCAAGTGCTGGGATTACAGGCGTGAGCAACCACGCCCGGCACTGTGGTATGTGGTATTGATGGCTGGTGGGCCTGAGTCTCCACACCCAGCATTGTATGTGGTTACGGGGGATCAAACTCGGGGCCTTGTGCTTGCGAAGCAGGTGCCAGAACCACTGAGCTAAATCTCCGGCCCAACCCATGCACTCTTATAGAAACAAGTAAGACACACACTTGGCCCCCAGCGTGCCAGGCTCCGGGTTCTTGCTGTCCCCTGACCTCGCTCCTGCCAGCTAATTGGTCACTCGGTCTACTGCTGTGGCACCTTCACAAGTGCCGCCTGTGCCAGGATCCTGTCACCCCTCTACTCACCACCCATGTGTCCTGCCCAGGTCACTGCGACCCGGCCTCCCTGGTGTAGGACAACAGCGAGCACAGTGACCCCTCGCGTGGACTCCAGGGAGGACAGAGGAGGGGACACCCGCTGGCTCACAGCAGCTGTTCAGGTGCCAGCGGCCACTGTCAGGCAACAGCAGGCCCCAGGCGCCCTCCGGGGCTGGTAGAGCCGGAGCACCTTGAACCCCCTGGAGTCAGGCTGAGCACAGCGGGCCAGGCCCAGGGGCCTTCCTCGGGGCCAGCAGGACTCGGGAGGGCCCGGGAGGAGGCAGTGGCCAGGGCAGGGCCTTTAGCGAGCAGCGTCCGGCTGGAGCTCAGGGGCTGCAGGCTTCCGGGCCAGAGGCCCCTCTGCCTCCTCGCCTGGCACAGGGCGCGTCTGCAAGGGGCGGGCGTGTGGCTGCTCATGCGGCGCATGTGTACGCAAGCCCACCACATCTCCCCTGGCACAGGGACGGGCACTGCCCCGAGCAGCGAGCAGGGCACCGTCACGGCCTGCAAGTCCGTGCTGGGGCCTCGCGGGTCTCCTGAGGCTGAGGCTCTCCACCTCGGGGGCCTGCCCGCCCAGCCCAGGCCTCGGCCTGCCCTTGATCCCTCGCCCTGGTGCCCCAACAACTGGGCCTGAGCAGGGTGTGCAGGCCTGGCCAGCTGTCACTGTGACATCCATTTTCCGCAGCGTGTCGGGGCCCCCCAGCCCCCCGCTCATGCCCACCCCCCGCCCCAGCGGGAGCCAGCACTGCGGCAGCCGGAGCCTCCTGCGGTCTCGCGGAAGCCTCTGGGGTCTCGTGGGTGTGGAGGCCTAACTGCCAGCTGGAAGGACCCTGGTGACAGGGGCTGCCAGAGCCCGTCTTGGTGCAGCCTGCGGTGCTCCAGAGGCCCCAGAAAGAAGTCTGTTCATTTCCATGCCAACCATATCTGATTTGCATACACTTCCTGACTGGTCATTTCTTTTTTTCTTCTCTTCTTTTTTCTTTTTCTCTTTCTTCCTTCTTTCCTTCCTTCCTTCCTTCGTCTCTCTCTGTCTGTCTTTCTTTCTATTTTTTTTTTTTTTTGAGACAGGGTCTCGCTTTGTAGTTCAGGCTGGCCCTGAGCTCACTATGGAGCCCAGGCAAGCCTCCAACTCAGCAATCCTCCTGCCTCTGCCTCCTGAGCGCTGGGATGAGAGGCGTGAGCCACCATGCCCGGCACTGTGATGTGTGGTTAACGGGGATTGCTGGGATCGAACTCAGGACCCTACGCTTGTGAGGCAGGCACTGGAACCACTGAGCCAAATCCCCGGACCTGACTGGTCATTTCTAAGCAACCCTGGGATTCCAGCTCTGGTGCTGGACCTGTCCTCACACCCTCTCCATCCACGCTTCATAGGGATGCCCCTAAACCCTCCCTCTCTGTCTTGCTCTCTCACTATTAGTGTACAAACTCACTCAACTCAGCCCCCAGGGCTCCTGTGCCAGGACCTGCCTGCTGCTTTTCTTCAGTTTGCTCCCCGCAGGAGCACTTCCCTGCCTTCGCCCTCCAGAAACACTCACACCTCTTCACTTTTGTGCATGTCCTCCTGGAAGACTCCTATACATACTTCAAAGCCCACTTGAAGTGTCACGTCCTGTGTGACCTCTTTTTATCAGACGAAAGCCATTATTCATCACTCTGTACATCCAGAGTGTTGAGATGCACACGGAGTGTGGGGAAAGACCGGGGTGGCTCCCATATCTTTAGAGTGGCTCATAGCCTCAAACCTCCATTTCGAAGGTGGAACATATGTGAACATATGTGACATGTTGGCTTTAGTGGCGAACACTAACGTGGCCCAGAGGAACTTTGCTCATTCTCTGCCCCTTTGCTGGAAAGAAGATTCCTTTTCTTTGAAACAAG
>PVIC010003971.1:0-65443 GCA_004025085.1 Thryonomys swinderianus | reverse complement strand
AGAAAGAAAGAAAAAAAGAAAAAGAAAGAAAAGGAAGGAAGGAAATTGCTGAGACAAATCTTTGTTTTACTCTTAGTGCTGTGTAACTCACAGAGTAAACATAGATAACTACTGGCCCAGTGAACCTGCAGTGCCTTATAAAAAAGACACTCCTTGCCCCATTAGCATCTGACAATGCAGAGCAGAGACACCCAGACTCAAATGTAGCCCTGCTGTCTTACCTGCCTTGTTGTTTGGATGAGGCTGTCCAAGGCTGAGCCTTAGCATTCCTTGGCTAGTAGGTGGAAATAAGATCAGCCTCAGTTGAGGGCTGACCTCAGAGAGAATAAATGAGATTGCAATAGGAAATGCATAGCTTCAAACAGAAGCTTCTGCTGCAGTTTGGATGTTTTTGAGTGTATCTCCCTAGGGTTTGTGTGTTGAAATTTGATTCTCATTGTGAGATAGTAAGAGAATCAAAATAATCCAACTGCAGTACTTGGAGTCAGGACCCTTAGAAAATGATTAGATTAGGCAAAATCATCAGGGTGGAAAACCACAACAGAATCCTGGGGGTTTCATAAGAAGAGGGACAGAAGCTGGCCATGGTGGGACACGTCTGTAATCCCTACTCAGGAGACTAAGGTAGAAAGATCACACTTGAAGGTCACTCTAGCTACTTTAGCAATGCCCTGCCTCAAAAAAATAAAATTAAAACAGCTGGGATTTTGTTCAGTGGTCCAGCGCTTCTGG
Organism: Thryonomys swinderianus; assembly: GCA_004025085.1. NCBI lineage: Eukaryota > Metazoa > Chordata > Mammalia > Rodentia > Thryonomyidae > Thryonomys > Thryonomys swinderianus. The sequence continues at coordinate 64,711 of PVIC010003971.1, read as the reverse complement.
TATGACAGTGCCAGGAGGTAGAGCATGGGGGAAGGAGGCAGTTCACCGGGAACATGGCCCAACAGGTTTATTTCTTTCCCACTCCTTCCTTCACTCTGTCCTCTCTGCTTCCTGCTTGCCATGCAATGAGCAGGTCTCTTCTTCCAGGCCCCTCTGCCACACTATCCTGTCTTGGAATTAGCCGCCTATGGACTGAAATCTCTACAGACTGTAAGCCAAAATAAACCTTTCCTCCTTTAAGTCACAGGTGCATGCCGTTTTGCTCCAGCAACAAAGAAAGTGACTAAGACAGCTTCCAGTCAGGGCTTGAGCAGGGAAAAGAGAGTCTTTCACAAGCTAAGTGGAGCAAGCCGACCCAGTGTGATTCTGACCCAGTGATGCTCCAGCTGAGCCTTGGGCTCTAATGGTGCCCCCTCCATGACCAGCAGCAGACATCATTGAATGCCCTCAGTAGGTCTAGAGAGTGCAGAACTGCCCAAGGCACACCCTGCCTCCAGATGGCTGCCTGAACTTCTGTGCCCATCCCCACAACTTTGCCTGGAGCCCAGGGAGCAATGAGGGAGCTGAGGAATGGTTGTTCGCAGGGAAACAAAGCATGAGGCAGCCATCATGTGGAGTGAGCAGAAGTATCAGAGAAGAGGTGCACAGAACTGAGGATGCTGGTGACCTCTGGCTGACCCCCAACCCCAGACAGTAATGAGCAGAAACATTGTCAGGAATGAGGCTCACAACCTCTGGGCCCACCTCAGACCCAACGACTGCCTGCTCCCAGGGTCTTCCATGACATACTCCCTTTAGGAGTCCCACAGGGTCGGCCACAGATCTCCCGAGCCCTCTTCTGCTCACATCAGGCCTCTGCCACACACTGCTGCAGACAGACCTACGTCCTGTAGAAGAAGGTGGTTCCTTATACCTGACCTGGGAAGACCTCCTTTTGGTGACTCACTTCCTGGTAATTTTACAGTGTCTGACCCACAAATTCAAAATCCACTTCTGCAAAGTCACTTTCTGGGACTTGCCTGAAATTAAGAAATTTCCTTAGAAGGGAAATAAAGAGATTCAATCATTAGGTAAAGTTAAAACATTGCAGGCTTCCAGTTACATGAGGTATATACAATAGGAAAACTCAGAGACAGAAAGTGGGATAGAGGTCACCAGCCAGAGGCTGAGGACAGGAGGAAGGGAGGGTCAGTGTTTAATGGACATAGAATTTTGGTTGTATGTGATATAAAAGTTGTTGTATATGAATATAAATGGCAGTGATTCCATTAAATACATTCAGTGCCATTAAATATATTCAATGTATTAATACTATCAAGTGTATTGTTACTGGATTGTGTACTTAGAAATGATTAGAATAATCAATATTGCATGCTGTATATTTTATCACAAAGTTGCACATGATATATACATGTTATGTCTCAATTTTTTAAAACAGAGGAAGTATAATTAGTCCCACCAGTCCTTGGAAGTTCTTCCCCCCACCCCTTTTTGAGACAGGGTCTCGCTTTGTAGTTCAGGCTGGCTCTGAGCTCACTATGTAGTCCAGGCAAACCTCGAACTCAGCAATCCTCCTGCCTCTGCCTCCCAAGTGCTGGGATTACAGGCGTGAGCCACCACGCCCAGCATTGTATGTGGTTACCAGGGATTGAACTCAGGATCTTGTGCTTGCGAGGCAGGCGCCAGAACCACTGAGCTAACCCTCCAGCCCTTCCTTGGAAGTTTTAAACATCTTTCCCAGTGTGGAGCTCCATCAGAATGCAGGTACTTTTCTGGGCCAGGCAGCTGATCCTGAATTCAAACTTAGCTCCATGAATCCAGGGGCCAAAACTAAAGATCCTCCAATAAAGCCAAAGAATCCAGCTTCTAAGAAGTACATCCCACTCAGGCTGAGAAGCCTCCATGCTGCCTGCCAGTAAAGCTGTGCTTGCTGACCTCCCTGCACCCACGTGGCTGAACACACTGAGCAACAACAAGGGTAACTTGGAGCTTGTGTCCTTGCCGCAGCTGGCCCCAGGGTGCCTATGAAGCCACTCTGCCTGCAGAAAACACCCCAGCTCTCTTGCCTATAAAAAGTGACTGGCTCAGAGGTGTGGCTGAAACCAGAAATGACAAAACCTCCCAAATCAAATGATGAATTCAAACCCCCTGGCATCAAGGAGTATACAGAGGAACTACCCACTCCACCCTTCCTACTCTGGGCTGGAATAAATATAGATGTCCATGACACCAACTTTCCTCCTCCTGTGCACGCTAACTTGTTCTGCTGTGCCAGGTAAGATAAAATATATTTGTACAAAGATCCAGCATTATATCAGCAACTTGTAGTGAGAAGGAGAGATGTCTCCACGGACCGCGGGGGTTAGAGGCTAGAGCATCCTTCTCTGAGGTCATCCTAATTTTCCAAAAGAAAAGAAGAGGGAATGACAGGTGAGAAGCCTTGATACCTAGAGTCAGGTAAGCCCAGGGTTTGAACTTGGCCATGACATTGACTCGGTAAATGACCTTAACCAAATTGAGTCATTGCCTTTGTATCATAGTTTGTTCTTCTGAAAAAAAAAATGAAGATGTTAATACAACTCTCACAGAGACTGGAATAAGATTAAATAATGTATATCAGGAAGGGGGCCCATGGCTTGTGACCCCATCACAATTACAATCGACACCATCCTCACTCTTATCATCAGGGCACCATGAACCAAGGTCCAGAGAGAGGAAGAGTTTGTCTACAATAGTACAGCCTTGGGTTGTAACAAAACAAAGTCTCCCATGCCAGTGGGTTTTTCCATTTCATCACCCTGAAACAGCATTATTGCGGGGGCCTAGAAATTTATAGCACTTCATGGAAAATATTTGAAATTATATGGTTTTTCCACATTTCCAAATTAGAAGCCCAGCTTCATGGCCAAGAGTCTTGGGCACAGAAACAAGCTTTTCCAAGTGAAGATATTAAAACCAGAGGATATGCACCTCCTTGCTCTCCCCACCACAGCCGAGCCCAAAACCTTGAGCATTAGCAGTAGGGCTACAGAGGGTTCAAGAAGTCCCCTATAGGAAGACAGGTGAGAGCTACTCAGCAAGGTTATCCAGCTACCGTTCACAGGCTAAGGCCCAAAAGGGGTCTCAAGATGAAAGTGGGAACAGAAAATAATGATATAAACACTCAGAGAGCACTCAGTATATGCCAAACACTGTTAGAAGCACCTATGTTCCCTTAGCTTTTTGTAAGCTTCCAACCTCATAAAATAGGCAAAATGATTGCGTACTAGTGAGGGACATGAAGTAAAGGAAGTTTACAGATGCACTCCCCAGGAAGCCTTTCCATCTTCTCATTTGCTAAGATCCATCCATGAAGGATGTTCACCACCCGAACCTCTGATTAGCTATGCTTTCCCAGGCTATCTGTACATCTGAAGCGCATTTCACCCACCTCTCTCTCTCTCTCATTTGACTCATCCTCCAAGGCTTAGAAGAGCAGTAACATCTCAGACTTTCCTAGGCATAGTTATCTATTTTGCCTGTTGATTTATTTGCCTGGAATTTCCACACTTACCATATATTATAGTCAGTTTTGTGTATGTGCATATGTTGGGGAGTGTGTGAACGTGTGCAAACACTCATGCAAGAATGTACACTAGCAGTTAAGTTCAAGAAGATCCAGAACAGTGCTTCCTTTGCACAGAATTATTTGGTTGCTTGGGTACACCCTAGTTCCAGTGTAGGAGTGACAACCTGGAGTGTCATGAGACACAAGAAAGAGAAACAGACAGACACAAGACTGCGCATAGCACCATTTATTAAGGGAGGTACTGATGGAAGGATAGTGTTAGGCAAGATCAAGACCATCTTCATGCTATTTATTAGACTTTCAGACTTAGTCATTTTACCTAACGACAAATTTATACCCTTTAGCCTACTTGTTCCTCCTACCTGGTAACTACTCTCTTTCTTGTTTCTATTTGACTGTTTTTTTTTTCAGAGTCACATGTGAAGTCATGCAGTATTTTTCTTTCTGTGTCCAGCTTATTCATTCAGAATAATATCCTCCGAAGTACGCTTCAATAAATGAATGAAGAAATACTGAGATATATGGAATGAAATGTTTTTCAGCATTAAAAAGGGTGAGAGCCCTACATGAGGGGGCACCCCTGTAATCTCATGCTTTTGGGGTGAGGCAGGAGGATGGCAAGTTTAAATTCAGACTAGGGAACTTAGCAACTTAGTGAGACCCTGTCTCAAAGTGAAAAATGAAAAGGGCTGGGGAGATAATGCCATGTGAAGACCCTGAGCTCAAGCCCCAGAGTGAAGGGGAAAAAAAGGTGATGACATTTGCAACAACTTAGATAAATGTGGGTGGCATATTAATGAGCTACAACTCAAATTATAGGTTAAAGCCTGATTTCTTCCAATATCCCCTTGAGATACAGAAAGTATTTCCCAATAACCTATATATGGCTAATGAATGACTGAATGGATGTGAAGAAAAATTAGAGCAAAATACACAATATAATAAAAAAGAGAGGAGAGAGAACAAAGCTATGCATAAGAAAAGGAAGGCTGTGCAGGGGATAGTGTCAAGGAAATTAACATACAGAGACATGCATGGCAGCCTCTCGGACACTGTTGGACACTGTTGTGCATCCTGGGATCCCAGCACCCTAAATAAGAGGTTGCTGTTCCTTGTGATTCTTAATGTGTCACTGTCATAGTCAATACCTTGTTCTCCTGGTGTTGAAACTAAATGAAATACACTCTCTCCTAGGACTTGAGGCTAACAGTGACAGATCAGCTAACCATACTTGGAGGAAATTAGAAAATAGAAGGCCAAGGATCTTGCTGTGCCTTTTACCCAACATCCTAAGGCTGTCTATATTCTGTTACAGAACTGAACACTAACTTACCATGTACCCCAAGTAGGTCCCTATGCACATGCACTGCTTGTCCAATTTCTTCAAGATTGTTTTTTAAAAATAGGAAATTCTTCGTTTTCAACAAGGCCAGCCTTTAATACATGCAAAGGACCAACAGTCCCAAAATACTCCTGCCCACCCATGCTTCTTCACACCCCTTTCTTCAGTTGGAGTTTTCTGCTGTTCCAGGATCTGATAAAACCCTTTAGTTACTGCTACTAAACTGCCATGCTAGGCGGTGTCTATCTAGGACTTAGCAACAGGGAGAGAGGGTGCCAGGCAGGGGAGATTTGGTGAAAAGCCATTTTCAGGGAATGTTATGGGCCGAATTGTGTCCCCTTAAAATGTGTGTGTTGAAGTTCTAGCCTGTGGCATTCCAGAGCATGGCTATATTTAGAAGTAGGACCTTTGAAGAGGCAAGTAAGGTACACTGGAGACATTATGGCAGGTCCTAATCCTATGTGACCAGTGTCCTTCTAAAAAGAAGAGATAAAGGTGCAGACACACATAGAGAATTTAGAAAGCAGCCTGCCAACACATTGACCTTGAGCTTCTGGTCTCCAGACTGTAAGAAAACAAATTTCATCACTTCAAACTGCACAGTATTCAATGACAGCGCTAGCAAACTTAGACCAGGAATAAATACAGCAGCAGCTCTTCATTACTGGGAAACATCTTGATGAGAGAAAACTCTTGGAGAAGGAAAAATGTAGGACTGCGCATTCTCAGTTCATCCTTCCCAGACTGCCACACTGTGTGGCCTTTCACTGGAAACTGAATGGTGCTACCTTGGGACTCATCATTTGCTGGTTCCAGAGTCACAGCCGGTACCAAAAACAACAAGTACCAAATCGTTTTGACCAGAAAGGGTAGCAAGTCATAAGGTGCCAACAAGCTCTAGCTTATGCATAGAGTACCAAAGAAACAAGCAGTACCACAATAATGTTTTCATGTCAAAATGTATCCAGTACCAACATCAACAAGTTTCAAAGCAGTAGGAAACCAGAACATGACTGCATTTTGCTTGTATGTTTGTTTTTCCAGCCTTAGGCTTTTTCATTTGCTAACTGAACAATTTCATCCACAACTATTATTCCCTCATCATGATCCTAATTGTTTCATGTTGAGCAAGTCTGAGGCTTGTGAGAGGGAAGATGGGATTGGATGAAGGGTGGGTTGGTGAAAGAGGCAATGACACCTGTAAAATGTAAAATGTGAACAGACAGATGTAAATAATAACATTTAGGAACAGTTTCCCATGGCCCAGGATCTGGCCAGCACATTTGACTTACACCACCTCTTATGTCACCCAAGGGTCAGAAATGGACATGGAAAGGTTACCAAGTTGCCAAAACCATTATTTAATAAGAAGTGGAGTCAGACTATAGACCCAGCCAGCCTGATTCCACAGTCTAACTTCTTAACCCCCACCTCAGTGACCATGGGCTCAGAGTTCCCGAGATCAGTACAAGTTAGGATGCTCACAGCTGTAACAGAAACGAAGTTCCAAATTCCATAACCCAGAGATGGAGGATCTTAGCTGGGGCAGAATCCAGCACTTTGAGGGATAGTCAAGGATTTTCCTCTCTCTCCTGAATACTGACCACTTCTTTCCTATTCATGATGGGCCCCATCAACATGGTAGGAAAGACAACCTAATTCACCTCATGATGGGACAGCAAGCTTGGATGCCAGAGGAACACACTCCCACTGGCACCAGCAGGAAAGTCCTGGTCAGCTGGAATCACACAGCTGCAGGATAGAACTCAGGATGGCCCTAGACTGATTCTTTCCTCCCTATGTTCTTGCTTGTAGTTCTCAAAAATACCTGTAGAATGTGTAGCATCCACAGATAGCAACAGAATGGCTGGAAGAGCTCCTATAAACCATCCCCTCCTACAAACAGGATGTCCTTCAACACTTTACCCCAGTGAGTCGTATCTTGTCAATGAGTCCTAACCCAGGGCAGGTTGCTTTTCAGGGCCCCTCATTTGCAGTGCAAAGGGGATACACACTATCCACCCAACATATCTCTCTAACCCTGGGGAGACCAGCTCTGGCCCTGGCTGCTTCTCTACAAATAATAAATCTACTCCATGCACCTTGCTACACATAAGCTTGTTCTGTCACTTCAGGCCCAGAGGAGTTGTTTGTCAGTGCATGGTGGTGAATGCGCTTCATAGAGGGATGACTGTCACCAGAGCATTTCTCAGGCCAGTCAGGCTTGGGTCATGTGGTCATAGCCATGGCTGGGGCTGAGATGAAGAGGATGTGGCAGGTTTTGTTACCAGAAGAAAAGAACCATTGGCTTCCATGAGTATTGAGATGTCCACCATAACTGAAGCTTGACGTAGACAGATAAAGGTGTTGGCCCAAAGCATGGAGATACCAGGCTGTGGGGAGCTACAGAGACATGCTAATGCTGAAAGTTCTCTGTGCACATGCCACTTCATATTTCTAGATTTTGGTATGTAAGGAAGAGGAGAAATAAGAGCATTTATTCAAGAAACTCTGAAAGGACAAATGCCCAAAAAGTTAGTCCAAGGGATGACTCACAAGAAATGATGAGACCAGGGGACAAGATAGCAATGGTTGTGAAAAACTTCTCACTGTACACCTTTGTATCCTCTTTTGAACCAATGAAAATATATTACGTATCATATTTTAAAAATAACTCGCAAAAAATACCCATAGGAAAAAAATGAACTAAAATGGTAATTGTACCTGTTAAACCCCAGTCTGAATTTCTAAATTCCAGGTTTCTTTTCCTGCCAAGAACCTGCATAATAGTCAGAACCTATTAGCTGGCACTGAAGAAAAGACAGGATTTGCCAACAAGGATTTTCCCATCATTGAGAAGGAGGAAAAGCCCCCATCCCTTGAAATGTGAGGCTGAAACAGGGAAGACTCTGAGAAGGGCAGATGAGGTGGGGTGACCAGAGGCCTCTGAAGTACCCAGCAATCCCATCCCCAGCCCCTGACCAGATGGACAAACTCCAAATACATTGAGGGTAAAAGAATTCTCATAAGAGAAATAAAGCCTATGTTTTTAGGGGGTGAGGGTTGTGGGGTAGAGGAATGGAAAAAAAATGAGAATAAAATCAGGTCATATACTGGTACAAATTTCTCAATATTGAGTGTGATCATGTGTATGTACAATGTACCAATAAAGATTTAAAAAGAAAAGAAAAGAAAATTCTCATAGTCTGAATTATGTTTCTCTAAAATTTCTATGTTCACTCCCAATCCCTAGCATTTGAGAGTGTAAGCATGTTTGGAGATAAAGTCTTTAGAAGATGTGACCAAGTTATAGTGAATTATTAAAGTGAGATCCAAACACATTAGAGCTGATGTCCTTCTAAGAGAAAGAGAGGCTGGGAGTGTCAGTTAGTGAAGAGTACATCTTAGATCGCTTCTCGGCCTTTTGGCTAAGATCAAGTGTAGAGTACATCTTAGTCTGGGCTTCATCCCCAGCCCAGAGAAGGAGAAGAAGAAAGAAAAGAACAAAAAATAGCAGAGGTGGGCTGGGGATTTAGCTGAAGTGGTACCATGCCTGCCTTGGAAGCACAAGGACCCTCTCAGGACACACACACACCACACCAAGGACCCTGGTAGCTCACACACAAAAAAACTGCAGAGGTACAGGGGCACAGAAGGCTAACCACATAACCATGTAGAGAGGCAGTAAGAGGGGGACTACCTGCTAACTTAGGACAGAGGCCTCAGTTGAGACCAACCTTGCTGGCAACCTTCTGAACTATAAGAAAGTAAGATGTCACTCCTCAGGTCACTCCATTTGTGGTGTTTTGTTACAGCAGCCGTGGCAACTGGTACAGAAAGCAGCTTGGAGGATGTGGCCCCAGCAATACTGTGTGGCCAGGCAAATGGAAATGGCTATCCAGCGTGGTTAGGCCAAGGCCCAGGCTGGGATAGCTCTCCTGGCAGGGAAGTTTGGGTGACCCAGGAGTTTCCATGTGTACCTGCTGGGAGGCAGGAGGAACTGTGAGGACCAGAGAACCTCTAAGAGGCCTTAGGGGTGTGACCAGGCAGTGTCTAAACACAGGAACTCAGCATAAAACAGACAGTCGTGAGGGCTGGAGTGACGACACACAGGGCATTGACGGTGATCAGCCCGTCTCAGGACACACACACCACGCCAGGGACCTCGACACGGTGACCACTCTGTAGCGGTCCTCAGGACAGCAGCCATGAGGAAAGTAGCCCACACTCCCCAGGGCTACACCAGAGTCCGTGAGCCCCTGGCGCACCTGGGGAAGAGGAAGAAGGGGAGGAAGAGACATTCTGAAAGAGTATTTCCCCGCTGAGAAACAGTTTTAGTTCAGAAACCTTTAAGTTCCCTTTCACTGATGTGTTTGAAGTTCTCTCAGCATATTTTTTTTTTTTGCACCTCTGCATTTTTGTGCTTTTATTTCTAACCAAAGCATGGTGTGTTACTGATGGTAGGAAAGCATCCGTAAGTAAGACATCAAAAAGAAAAAAATTACCAAGCCTTGACCAAAGCAGTTATTAAGCCTCCGACATCATAGTAGAGAATTCAAAGGGTCTTGAAAGTCACTGAACCTGGAAGGGACCCAGGAGCCCTACGGGGACCGGTAGCACGGGCCCTCTCTGTAGACAAGCGCAGCCCCCGCGACCCACATTCTCTCAGGTTCTGGTGTGTTACACCGGAGGGTGAGCTCCAAGCTCACATCTTGGAAACCCTGTCTGCTTTTTCCATTTTTAAAAGAGCAGATGTTCTCCTGGGAAAGAGATATTTAGCTACTCAAACAAATCAGAGAAGGGGTGGAATGGAAATAAACCAGGGATCTGCCTGCCACCGTGGCGGTGCCCAAAGAAATCCCATTAGCTGGAGGGCAACATCCGGCCCGAGGGAGGCTGCTCAGCTTGGCCTGCTTCCTGCCCAGCACCAGTGACGAATACCGACTGTCTTTGTTCTGGTTCAAGACACGAAAGACAGTCTACGGGGTTATTTGTCTAGTTTGTTGATTCTCATAAAAGACATTCATAAATTTATTCTTAGTGCCAGGAGTGCTTACCGGTGTCAGAGTGGAGTCTTTTCAAACAGTTGCTCCATGTTAAAACAAGCCGCTCCAATGCATCTATAAATAATTGTCTAGGCTTCGTTTAGCTAACAAACGCCTTTTTCTCTCTCTCCCCCTGTCTCTCTAAAATCAACTCTAAAATGATTTCATAAACAACGGGAGGAATTTCCCATTAATATTAAAGTGTGTCTGGGTTGGTCATTTTAATAGAACTTTCCAGAGGGAACAAGTAGTCCTTCCATCTATCCATGTGAAACCTGCTCCCTTTTCAGAACAAGACGTTTGGCAGCTCAGCCCTGTGAGGACCAGTGAGAGCTTCCTCTGCCCCCATCCTCCGTCCATCTCTCTCACTGCTCGAGCCAAAAGGAGGAGCTCGGCCACGCTGTGAACAGCAGTGGCCTGAGCCAGTCAGGAAAATGTGTCACCACCCAGAGGCCTTCAGTGTTTCTGCTCTGACCTCAGGTCTCCAGAATTCTCGGACCACCATCTTCCTAAGAGAGAAAGGTGGAATTACAGATGTGTCCGTTTAATGGATATAACAGAGCTGCCTCCTGCCAGCTCCCTCACAAATCACAGCGGCTCTAATCAGTCAGAAATGTATTGTTCTTTGACATAAAAGAAATCCAGAGATGAATAACCCAAGGTGGATGTGATGGCTCCACTGCGTCATCTTCTGTTTTTCTAATTCACTGTCCTTCCCACATCATCTCATGGTCCAAGATGGCTGCTCAAGTCCAGATAACGTGTCTCCATTCCAAGGAGCCAGAAGAAGAAAGAAGAAATGAACAGTGTTCCCTCTTATTCAAGGGCATTTCCTGAATAAGAACCACACAATCCTCTTTCTTCACCTGATAGACTTTAGATGACCTTGTTTAACTGCCAGAAAGGAAGGAACATGCAGTCCCTCTTAGCTAGGTAAAAGCATCACCTGCCAGGGAAGAATGGACACTGGGGGTGGACCAGCCATCTCAGCCATAATGATATCTTCTTCTAAAATCTTCCAGCACCTCCCAAACAACACCCCACACAATCCCATTGCTGTGCTGTTTCAAACAACTTCTATTTCTCCACCTATTTTCTAACCACTTCTTCTCTGTGGTTCACTTTTTTCTTTTTCAGAGTTGAGATTCTGAGCAGTTGGACCAGCAATTGAGTTCTCAGCAAGTCAGGGACACATCCAAAACTCCTGCCCTGAAAGCCATCTGAAGCTCCTAAGAAGCCAAGTGTACATATTGCTCCTAGAGGACCCCTAGAAATAAAACTTGAAAGCAAAACTTACATCTTGCTTGGCTGCTGTCTCAGTAAGAGACCAACATGAATCTACCAACCTTGATGCTACAGCAGAGACCTGGATTCTAGAGTCAGAGAAGGAGCTGTGTCTTGACTATGACTGTGTTCAGGTGAACTCTGGTTTCATGAGACACTACTGGACATTCCAGAAGAAAAGGTACTGGTTCAGGAGTTTAGAAAATGATGAGGCGAAAGGAAAATAAACAGCCTTTTTATCATGGCCTTCCCAGAACCTCCAGTTTGCAAATCTCTTGAGGATATAGTATCTAAACCCAGCTTCCCATGCTCTCCAGGTTGGAAACGCCTGTCAGCATTACACCGGACAGGTGCATTGCTGAATGCAGCTTCCAAAAGGCTGCCTGGTGATTTATTTTTCTTTTCCATCCCTAAGTGTTTCCTTATCTCACCTTCCTGTGGAAGCTGCTTGGTCGCACTTATGCCACTAACCTCACTCATATGACCCACCCAGATAGGTGGATGGATTTAGTGGGGATGATACTGATCTGACACTCAGCCCTCCACTAAGTTGTTTCCTGGCACTCAAGAAGCTGGTGTGGGTTGACACATGTCCTTAGCCCTACTAGTGAGGTGACATGAAGGACAAGAAGCAGCCAGTACAGGCCAGGTACAGTCTGTTGAAAACCCCTGAGAGAATAGGACAGTGTCTGGGCTCTCAGACAAGCAGGGGGCTCAAGGTGAAGTTGCTCTGCAGGACCAAGGGTGCACCCAAAGGGGCAGGGGACTGCCCACAATGCTCCTGGGCTCTTGGCCAGGATACATCTGGGGAGTTCTGTGAAATGAAATGATGTCCCTGCTCCACCATCCCCTTCCTCTCCACACACACAGTACCTTTAGGGAGGCTGGTAGCCTTTCTCCACCCTCCATATCTGTTTGTTTATGAAAGCCTGAGTCTTTGTGAAGCATTCGGGTGTCTACCTCCCTCTCTGAGCCCTTCAGCTGGTGCCTGATGGTCACAGGGTCTGAGAAGCCAGGGTCTGACACTCCCAAGTCCTGGGGAGGGTCTGACTGAATCAACCCTCTAGGAACTATGTCAGCATCATGTCCCTTAGACTCCTTGCTACCACACTCTACTTCCCATCAGCCCCCCCTTGATTCCCTGGAGGGCCCCCTCAAACATCAGCTGTGTACATATCCTCACCAGCTCTGCCAGATGTGACGGAAACCACCAAGGCCAATGGGCCTGGCCAGCTGGCCTCTGAGCGTCACTGCAGGGCACGGGGCTGGATGCCTGTGGCTCCTCCTGCCTACCTGCCCTCACCGTCCCCCTCCCAGAAGGCTGATGCTGCTTGCCCTCCTCCAGGCAGACTCAGAGCAGGGAATAAGCTCCCTCCAGAGTGCCCACCATGCAGCGTTATCCCATGGGGACGGGAAAGCAGCCTGGCTCTTTGCCTGGGAAGAGAGACAGGAGAGGTGACATGGGTCGCTTAGGCATGCAGTTTTCCATCCACACTGAGCCCTGGAATCTTGGCCACCCTGCGCGATGCCCTGAGGCTCCTCCCCTCTTCAAGCTTGCTTTTGTCTTGCCACACATGCCTCTGGAATGTTCAGCGGTCACCAGCTCAACTGCCATGGTCCAGTGACCTGGAACTCTAACAGGCAGCTCTCCAGGCCCTTCTTGGATGGGCACTCTACGCCACATGCCAGGAGCACATGATGGGGGCCCTGGGTCCTTCAGCTCCTCGGGGATAGGCAGCTACAGCTGCATTCTTTTGCTGCCACTAAATAATCATCTACTCAGATCCCAGCGGGGAAGGAGGAGCTCAGCTCTACATGGTGTTCCCTTTTAGATGCCTTTTGCTCTGTCCTGGTTCTTGAGGACAAAATAGCCACAAGAGGTACATAAACCCTGTCTCCATCCTAAGCAGACCTGGATACACCCTAAACCCTGCTTTATAAAATTTTGAGATAGCATCTTGCTAAGTTGCCTGGACTGACCTTGAACTCCCATTTTCTGCCTCAGCCTCCCAAATAGCTAAGATTGGGTCTGCCCAGGATCTACCTCTGTCCTACCAATAAGAACTCTGATCATGTGTTAGTTACCTTTCCTTGCTGGAGACAAAACACCTGGAACCTGAAGCTCAAAGGAGGAGAGTTTTACTCTGGTCCATTGTTTCCCATGGTCACCTGGCTCCAAGGCAGAAACAGCACAGTGAAAAGGAATGACAAAAGAAAACTGTCCAAAGAAACATGTCATCTGGGAAGCAGAGAGACAGAGAAGCACCAACAGGTAGGGGCCAGAGGCCAAAGACTAGATGTGGTCCTCAAGGTCATACTTACCCAGACACATCCCAAAGTGTGCTTTGCCAATCTGGGTGCTTCTCAGGCTAAGCCAGTGGACAATCAAGATTGAACATCACAGACCACATCCTTTTGAAGGATCCTATGGTGAGCATATGATCTGGGACTGGCCAATCAGAGCACAACAAGATAAACTCAGCCACATGTATGCCACATAAGTTCTGGGGCAACAACAGGCCACATCTGTCATGGCGGGAGGAGATACATCTTTCCAGTGCTATGAGTGGAACATTGTAGGTTTGCTCCTCCCTTCAACTTCCTTTCCAGTGAATTCTCTTTCACATCAAATCTCCTGCTCTGAACTCTGGCACCATTTACACATCGGTACTACTTATAATTCCTTTTACCACTTGGTATTTTCAAGTCATAATCTGTGCACACCTGTCATAACCCCCAAAACTTTAAGAATAGCTAAGCCTACTGTGTTCCCTCACAGGTCAGGCATGCACTAAACCTGTAACCTACAGCTCCTACCTGGTCTGCAGCTGTCCTGTGGATAAAGGTAGTTATTATCTCAGGATTCTCCTTTCTGTTGTTGTTTTTCCGTACAAGCCTCATTATGTAGTTGAGCCTGGGCTTGAACTTGCTATGCAGCCCAGGGTAAGCTCAAATTTGTGATCCTCCTGCCTCAACTTCATTACAGGTGTGCATTATCATGCCTGGCTCAGGATCCCAACTTAAAGAAGAGAGGGCAGCTTAAAGTAAACATGCTACTTGGCAGAAATCCCCCAGATGAAGTCATTAAGATGAGTGCTTTCTGTAAAGGGGTTGGGAGGGTTGGGAGAGCAGGGAAATAGGAAAAATGAGAATCAAGATGTATCATGAACTGGTGCAAACCATCAATGTTGAATATGATCACAATGTGTATATAAAATGTACCAATAAAATCATTTTTTTTAAAGATGAGAGCTTTCTGAATCATATCTCTCGGTTTGACATACACACCTTGAACTCACCTCTGCGTGTCATCTAGTGATTCCTCCTAAACATCACTAATGGTGTCATCTGCTGTGAGCATATTTCAGGAAGATGTTGTCCAGGCACAAGGAAGGTCCATATGACATCCAGGACTCCTCTCCTGGTGCCCTGGTCTGAGTTGTTGGGTCAAGTTCCCATTGACCACTCCCCTGCCTCCTGCTTCCACCCGCCCTGCCCAGGCTCCATCCCCTTCACACAGAGAACCATTTACCACCTGGCCAAGAGACAGGCGTCACTCCCAGGGAATTCTGAGGCAGCCCTTGCTCAGGAGCTGAAGGCAGCTCACTAACAGACGAGCGATTCTCCCCTGAAACAGAAGAAATTCAGTCCCAATCAAGGGCTCACACTGTCCATCCATGACCAAAACAACCCACACCCATTTGCTGAACCTTGAGCTGGGCCCAAACATTAATTTTGTTACTGAACAGTGGAACAAACTACAGTGGTTTTTTTCCAGAAAAAAAAATTGCAGACCAACTTGAACCTGAGTTGAACCTGTATATTTTCTAAAACTACTGGACAGGAACAAAAATCAGACATCAACATGCTCTGCAAAGGAAACCAACATTTTGTTCGGTGCAACTTTTTGATTTGAAAAAGAAATCAGGAAGGTACAGAGATAAAAGGAGCACTCTGCCTCCCTTGTGTGACTCTCCAGATGCAATTATGCCCTCAAGAATGCTAGATGAAGAGTGCAGACTGGTTTTTCCTCAGTGCAGAAGGGAAAAGTGTGATTTTAGCTTAAGCTTGCCTATAGATGAGTCAGAAACTTCTAGAACATTCCATCCCCCCCCACACACACACCAACAAAAGTATCTCAATGATTGATCTGAGCCCAAAAACATCAGGCAAGAAAACAGAGCTTTGGGTGCTGGTCCCAACTGCCCAAGTGGCCTCAGGTATGTTATCCAGAGGCTGTGCTGCCCACAGGAAGTGGCCCTCTGGAAGCATGATGCAGCTCACCTGAAGCCAGCATCATTTCTTTTGAGAAAGTCTGATTCACACATGACCCTGGCCCCCAGGAGAGAAAGCTGAGCTGGCCAGAACCTCCCATTCTCACCCACCAGCAAGTGGGGAATCAGTGAGCCTTGGGGACACAACACAATACAGGGAAGGCTTCTCCCCGAGGATGATCACACTTACAAATGGCGCTCCCCACACCCATCCTGGGGCTTGATGAAAGAGGATGTGTGGGTGATGAGAAGCTTTCTGAAAGGAAATCTGGCCAAGAGCCAGGGCCACCAGCTCTCCACAGCTCCAGAGCAAAACCAAGTAGTCCTTCCTCTTGAAAACTACAAAGAATGTATTACATCTTTTGTTTGTATTTTAACTTTATTCCCAGTAAAGATACATTGTCCTGAATCCTCCTCAATCTTTGAAAGAGGTTCATGCAATATGTCTCTTACTAGAAAAAATTATATTTAAACATTGGCTGTATTTTTTTGTCACACCACACATCTATTGTTAACAAATAGTTTAGGAGCAGAGAGAATGTCTGCCATTTGTTTTATATTGTATCTATCCCTTAGATCCTTCATAAGAAGCATAAGTATGTTACATTTATAATGTTTAAAAGACTAAGTATGTTACATTTATAATGTTTAGAAGACTAAAATGCCTCTATATATATATATATATATATATATATATATATGACATATTCAAAGAGTGAGGCATTGGATATAGGCAGAAATTATAAAGAAAGTGATCTATGGATTTAACTGCATAAAGTTGAAAAGCTTCTACTTATAGAAAAGCTACCTTAAACTATCAGAAGGAAAAATTATTTTAATATATATGATGGTAAATATTTATATATAAAAAGCACTTAGAGTAAAACCACATCCTAAAAGACAAAACTTAGCAATTCATATAAACATGCAAATGAACAATGAACATAAAAAGATTCATTCTTACAAATGACTGAGTGAAACTAACAGGTAACATTTTTGCCTACCCAATGCCAAATATGTTTTAAATCCCATTTTTAATACTTACTGATAGACAGGAAGACAGGTAAACAACGCTATGTACTGTTCACAGCAAGGCAAACTGGTAACACATTTTTGGAGAGCGGCATTCTAAAGATTATTAACAACTTTTAAAGTATGTGCAGATACTGAGATATCAATTTGATTTCTATGTGTTGGTCCCTAAGGAAATTATCATAGCTAAAGATACGTGCACTTGGATACTCAGGAAAGCATTGTTTATAAAACCAGAATGTTGGAAATAGCCTCACTGTCTAAACAGTGAAGGGCTGGTTCAGTATATTATGGCATTGTCCACAGGGAATAACTATGCAGCTATTAAAATGATGATAGAGAAAAATAAGAAAAAAACATGGAAGTTTTCATGATACATTAAGTGACAAAACTGGTTACAAATGGTATGTTTAATGTGAACTGACTTTTATAAATACAAATATATGTGTATCTATATTTAATTTTTATATTTGATCTTAGCTAAAAGGCCAAGAAACTGCCTACATTTTATTTTTAAAATCTGCTTATGGAACGTCTTTTCTTTCTCCTTTATGGTCTTCTGCCTTCTTTATAATTAAAACATTTTACTTTTTAATAAAATGCACAGTGCTGAAATGCAACCAGCAATCATTATCAAGTAATCAATCAGGAAGTGAACATTTTTAAATCAACAAGTTAAGAACCAAAGACACATCAAATAAGATAAAGTAGTATCAATTGTTCCAAATAACCCCTCTAATTAATCTTTTATGCTTTTTTGTAAGACCACAGAATCTGAGTTCATACAGATGAGGTAATTGCATTGCAAAACTTGTTGGACCAGGACAACATTCTAAAATCATAACCTATTCTTACCCACAGAAGAGGGGAAAATAAACTTTTTTTTTTTCTGAGAGAAAACCATGCATCTTGAATGCTCAAGGTGGAAAGGCCGAAGACAGATTTTATGAGTTGGGGTTGCCAGACCAGGATGGTCCCCAAGGACATGATTCTGTGCCAATGTGAAATTCTGAATTTTCAGAGAAGAAAAGGGAAGATACATAAAGAGCAAGTGCTATCTGCAAGCTACAAATTACTGATACATGGTGCTAAGAAAAAAATAAATTACCAAAGATGGGGAGAACTACAGATCCTCAATACCTGCTACAGGTCTTCCTGTGCTAAAGAACACACACATACAGACACATACACACAAATGTACATGCATACATGTACACAAGCACACATACAAACATCTGATTCACTATAGGTGCTCAATAAATACTGGTTAAATATTGTCAAACAATTTCTCTAGATCTCTTTCACAACCGCTATTTGGTCACAGATACTTAGCCAGAAATAGTTCCCATCTCAGTAGAAGCCAGAGCAAAATATGGAAGCTATAGGACTAAAACTTTTAGGATAATACATCTTCATGAATGAGAAAGTTAGACACACAAAGACAAGCATTAACAGGTTAGTAATGGATTGTTCCCCTCTCTGTCTCTAAGAGATCTTCCCAAGCCAGAGCCATCTCCAGAAACATTGAAAAACGACAGGCAAATCCATTAACTACTCCTCATCAATGTATCTATGTGTATAAAGAAATGTCTCTTGGGTTCATCTAAGTCTTTTGGGAAAGTCAGGAAGACTGTGTTTGCATTCTTTGTGAATTTCTACTATAATCTCATGAATGATTGTCTATACAACAGAATGACAAACAGGTCTCCTAGTAGGAGACCTCCTTATCTTCTGGGAACATATTCCAAGACCCCAGTGAATGCTTCAAACTGTAGATAGTGTTGACCCTTCTGTATACATGACTATTTTATTCTTATGTATACATAACTATGATGAAGTTTAATCACTAAACTAGATCCAGTAGAGGATTAACAACAATAAGTGATTGTAGATCTTACCAGCCTCAACCTACAGTTTTTCTTCTTTATTAACTCAAAAGTTTCACCTTTTCATTTAAAGGAAGGACTTTAAGGGTGAGGTATAAATTGCAAGCAACACTGCTCAATGGTTTGGAGTCATCACTTAATGAAGTGAGGCTTATCGAGCACAAGTCCTGTGAGATGATGACAGTGGGTCTGAAAACTAAGACGGCTATGAAGTGACTAATGGACAGGTAGTCTATACAGCATGGATGCTCTGGATGAACAGATGATTTGATCCCAAGTAGGATGGAGCAGGACAATGTTAGATTTCATCACATCTCTCAGATGAGTGTGCAATTAAAACTTATGAAGTGTATATTTATGAAATTTTCCACTTCATAGTTTCAGACTACTGTTGACTCAGGTAACTGAAAGTTCAGAAAGCAAATGTGCAATAAGGAGGGAGAACTGTATTACACTATTGATCCTTCCCCGAATCCAGACAACAGCCTTTCTTGATCTTTGACCTAACATATAGAGAAATTTTTGTTTCTAAAATACCAGTTTTAACAGTAGTATTGTTAAAGAAATTTATGCTTGCTGGCTTTCAAACACCCTGGAAATTTTTTCCTTCTAACTTGAGAATTTCCTATCAATCAAATCAGTCTGTTCAGATGGCTTATAAGCACAGTGCATTGTCCCACTTGGAAGCGATCTCTTTTAAACCTTATTAACCATGATCCTCAAGGAAGAGGGTGTTCTGCTTTCATTTAGTGGCCTCTGGGACAAAAGCTAAATAGAAAAATTCCCATGGGTAACCTGGCAGCAATAGGCACCAAGTCAACCTTCAGGTGGGTTCCAGAGGCCTTTGGAGGGGACTGGATGCAAATGTCCAATGAAAAGGCACTGAGAACTGTAAAGATGCTAAGGCACAAGAGAGGATAAATATTTCATGAGTGACTATGTCAGTGGAAGGCTTTAATCCTGAAGAATGTAAAGACAAAGACACAGGGAAGGTCTGATGGCCAAGGAAGAGGGAGAACCCTGATGTAAGAGAGGCATCAGAAAACCTAAAGCTCATCAACATCACAGTGACCCAAATCAGGATGCACATATTTAATGATCAGACCAGTTGGATAAGCAGTGATCAGTAAGTGTAAACTGTTTAAATAATCACTGTGCTAAAACAATAGGATTTGTTGTATACATGTTCTTTGTCAAATACATAATATCATTTTTGGCTGCAAATCTGGCTTATGCTATTCGCAGAGATTTATATAACTTGTAAATGACTTTTGTATATATATTCATGCACACTGGCTCACTCCTTGTTTGCATACGGTCAGCACAGACTATATGTTTGCTGAAAAGAGAAAAATGACTGTCTGCCTTCAAAAAGCAAACATTTGCAAACACTTGGCCTCAGAAGTGGAGAAAATGGAGAAGACAGGATAGGCTATGAACCTGATTCCCACTCATATGACCTGAAGGATCCCATCTGGAAACCTCCCTGCAAAGATTTTTTTAAAAATGTAAACAAAGAAGAGAAAGAAGAGGATCCACTGAAGAGTTTAAGACATTGGGAATAATGCTCATTTTTTCCCCACCTCATATCCATTAGGCTCAAACAATATCAAGTTCTTTCCTGCACTGTTTCTATTCTGCAGCCCATAGAAAGCCAGGCGGGTGGATGAGCACATAGCCAGGCACAGCATGTCCAGAGCTGCAGTAACCCAAGGTCTGGGCCACAACAGACAACCCTGATGTCTCTGCCTAATTCCCACTGCATCTCAGAGCTGAGATCCCAGATCTACAGAGCACTGGAAAAAGAGACACGTGAGATCCCCACCTCATCTACAGCTGGATTCCCCAGAGCCACTAGGCAAGTTTACCACAGAACATATGCAAGAACATTATAAGTGAATTCTCACTGAATACTCACACTGAAGTAGTTATAAATGTATTTATCTCATTTATGTACATGTCCTAGGAAAAGTCAGAAGAAATACACAAAATATTGCTTCAGAGGGTTCTATCTAAGGAGCTGCCCCAGGAGTGTCCTTTTCAAAAATAAATTTGAGTCTTAAAAAAAGGATAAAATCCTGCCATTTGTGACATGAATGGAGCTGGAGGACATTATGTTAAGTAACATAATCCAGGCACAGAAAGATAGATACTGTATCATCTTACACATACATGGAATTTTAAAAAGTTGATCTCATAGAAGTTAAGAATAGAATAGTGATTACTAGAGCAAGCAGAGGAAGGGAAGGAGGGGGAAGGGGGAGGGGAGAAGGGAGGAAGGGTGTGAGGGAGGGATGAGGAAAAGGTTGGTCACTAGGTACTGAATTACATTTAGAAGAAAGTAAAAAGTTTTGGTGTGCTACTGCACAGTATGGTGACTATAGACAACAATAATGCACCCCATGCTGCCCAAAAAAGCTATAAAAAAGAATTTTAGATGTTTTTACCACAGATACTACAAGTTTTCAGGAGCTATATGTGTGTACCCTGATTTAATTACACAATGTACACCTGTATTGAAACATCACATAGTACCCCATAAAGATGCCCACTTTGGGGCCGGAGATTTAGCTCAATGGTTCCGGCGCCTGCCTGGCAAGGTCCTGAGTTTGATCCCCAGTAACCACATACAATGCTGGGCATGGTGACTCACGCCCACCAGAAATCAACACCACATACCACAGTGCCGGGCGTGGTGGCTCATGCCTGTCATCCCAGCACTCGGGAGCCAGAGACAGGAGGTCTGCTGAGTTTGAGGCTTGCCTGGGCTCCATAGTGAGCTCAGGGCCAGCCTGAACTACAGTAAAGCGAGACCCTGTCTCAAAAAAAAAAAAGGCCAGTTTTTAATTTGTTGGTTTAAAAAAACATTGTCTTCATGAGTTTGAGGCAAGGATGCCATTAGGAAACAAAACTGTATGTCTGCACTTGAGACAGATCTTTGCTACATTTTCAGCTTTCCCTCTGCTGTGAGACCCCCAAATACTACAGGTACTTACAAGATAATCAGGTCAAACAGTTTTGGGAAGACTACAAGCCACTGAGACATGAATGCTTCAGCACATGAGAAGAAACTAAAGATTTAAATCAGCTAATCTTTGTTAGACTTTTCTCATATCATACATATTCTGATCCCAGAGGATTTACTGTGAAAGTTATTGCTCCACATTTTACCTTTGGGTAAAAAGCCCAGTTCTGAAATAGGTGAATGTGTAAAGCCAGAATGTCCTGGTAAGTATATGAAGTCAGTGCTCTGTGTACTGAGAGCTAGGTAGAGAAGTCCCTGATGTCACCATGTGGGGCTTCCATGAAAATCCAGCATAGGAACCTTCCAACCTTGGCTCCAGGGAGAACTGCTCTTCTCCTAAAATTGATTTGTGTTCAGTTAAGGGACATAGGTTCCTCTCTTGATCATATTTCTCTTTCTACTTTGGCTACCAGTAAGCTCACAGCCATGTATATATAGCTCATGATTAGTAATGCTGCAGGACTTAGTGACTCAAGTATCTGTGCCCAAGTCTAGCTCTAATTTTTCTTATTTTTCACCTTTGTTCCTTTTCATCCTGACATCCTTACTCATGTGGGTCATCCCGTTGTTCTCATGCCTTCATTCCCTATGCCTTGAGTGATATAGACATGGATTCATACATGTTTCAGATTTTTTTCACTCCATGAAAATCCTGGGGCCTTTCAAGTTTTCCACTGCAGTGTGGAAAAAGGCCTTGCTGCACATGGGACAGTAAATATCCTATTTGTTTCAAGGGGGGACATTTTGCTTTTTTGTATGGTTTTTCATTTATGCTTTCCTTAGATTGTGGTTTTCTGAAATTATTTATTTGGGTAGAAATCACCAAAAAGTGGTATTTGTATATTGCTTGCCTATTCCAATCTTCTTAAAAATTTCCTGCATGCTATAGCCTGAGTGTGCATAGATCCCACCCACATTCCAAATAAAAGTATCAGACTACTTACCTGCAAAGTTCTGAGGCCACCCTGGCCATGCTTCCCTACTCTCACCCACTGGCATCATGGCGTGTAACTGGACAGACTGAGGCCAGCATCTTAGTTTAGTGTTATTTCATAGAGAGGTCAAAGAAGACACTAGCTATTCATTGGTGGCACTGAGAGAACTGTGCCTCAGCCCTCCACATCCATGGGCTCCACATTCAGGGACTCAGCCAACTTCCAATATCAAAAACATTTGAAAAATTCTTCTGTACAGAGGATGTATGGACTCTTATTCTTGTCATTATTCTCTAAACAATGCAGTATAACAATCGCTTACATAGCATTTATCTTGTGTTACATATTATCAGTAACTTAGAGATGATTTAAAATACATAGGAAGAAGTGTGTAGGCTCCAGGCAAATCCTGTGTCATTTATATAAAGGACTTGAGCAACTGAGGGTTTGGTATCTGCAGGAGACCTGGGACTAATCTCCATGGATACTGAGGGTCAAGGGACACGTGGATGTCCTTGCAGACATTGTGCCGGTTCCTTTCATGCATCACTGTAAAGGAGGGTGGAGTCCGCTCCATTCTACCAATAAGACTCAGAGTTAAGAAACCCAAATTTGTATTTCATCCTTCCTTCGGATCCTCCATAAGTAACAGGGGAATTGGGAAGAGTGACAGTCTAAATTTCAGGCCAGAAATCAAAGAGCTTGGAGAACAATGGAGCAGATTAAATTATGATTTTTTTCACTGTGTGTGTATTCCCTTCTTCATCAAACTCATCCTTCATTCTAGAATACGCTTTCCATCCCTTTCTCTTTGCTTCCCAGAAAACTGCCAAGAGGCCTCACATGTCCTCCTTCCCCCTTCCCCCTGTCCTCCCAGGGGTCTTTCCTCATCTAGGAGCTTCCTTTTCCCCAGCACCAGGTGCTTATCTTTTCCCTGGTCCTCTGCTCAGGGCTGCAGGGCTCTCAGGAAAAGAGACAGCCTGGGAAACCCCATGCAAGGTAATTAGTCAGCCTTTCTTAATGCTCCCTTCTCAGAAAAAAAAAACAGCATTTTAGGAAAATATGTCCACAGTTTTAGTTAATAGTGAAATCTGCCTTTTTCAGATATTCCAAGGAGTTTTAAACACTTTGAAACACACTGACCACTCCCAATTAATATATTACCAAATATTCACTTCTGTCTTTTTCTGTCCACACAGATTACACTTGGTTCAATTTCACTATATCCTAGAATAAGTTTTAATCATTTATTTTCTTTTTTTGACATTTTTTTCTTTCACTTTAGACATGTCTTCAGCAATCATTTCATGACTTTTTGAGGTACATTCTTCCAAACAACTGCAGTAAGTGTATATTAGTTTTAAACATTTCATCTGAAAACATGTTTGTTTCTTTCTTCTTCTTGAAAATTTTTCTAAATTTACAATTATATACTAACAGTTATTTTCTCAGAACTTTGTAAAGATTTTATTATGATGATTTTTGGCTTTTATTACAACTAAAAGAAATTTAGCTATCGGGGTTTTCTTTCTTATTTTAGTTTATTAGAACATGTCTGTCATACATAATATTTACATTCCTTGCAGGGAGTTAGTACATGTACATAATACATCTTAATTTTTTTATCTTCTTTCTTTCCCTCTATCCATCTCTTGATCTCCTTCCCCTTTGAAGAGAATCTTCCTCCCTACTTCCTATTATCTATCTTTTTATTTTGCTCTTTAGTTTTACTCTAGGCTTCTAGTATAAGACACCATTTAAGAGATAATGTGTTATTTCACTTAACACTGTAAGTACATCATTTTTTCTACAGATGATTCAAATTAGTCTTTGTTTAGAGTAAAACATATTTGACTGGACAGGAGATTTAGCTCAGTGTTTCCCGCACCTGCCTCCCAAGCATAAGGTCCTGAGTTCAATCCCCAGTAACCATATACAATGCTGTGCATGGTGACTCATGCCCACCAGCAATCAATACCACATACCACAGTGCCAGGCGTGGTGGCTCATGCCTGTCATCCCAGCACTTGGGAGGCAGAGAAAGGAGGATTGCTGAGTTCCAGGCTTGCCTGGGCTACGTAGTGAGCTCAGGGCCAATCTGAACTACAAAGTGAGACACTGTCTCAAAAAAACCAGTATTCGACTGTGTGTAAGCAACACATTTTCTTTATCCATTCATCTGTTGATGGACTATGAGTTACTTCCAAGATTTAATTTTCAAGAGCAGTGTTTTAAAAAGAAATCCCAAGGAGGTACCAATGCCTGTACTTAAAGAAGTAATAGTCCTGATGTGGGAAATCAGGCAGGAAACAGGATTCCAAAGGAGTGTCTAAGTCTCAGCAGTCTCCTGGGCCCCCTAACTTCCCTACCTGCCTGGGGGGAGGGGAGCCTTGAGCCACCTAGTGTGGTGCTGTGCAAGAAGAAGGCCAGACTTCTCTTCTGCCAAGTCACCATCCACATTTAATGGCTTGTGCATGACTTGGGACAAAGCTATCACTGATGGAGGATGACTTGCAAATGAAACTGAAGGTCAGAACTGTCAAAAATCCCAGAGAGCCTGCCCTATGAGGCCCCTAGATCCAAACTGGGCCAGACTCAACTATCTAACCCAACCTGACTTCAACAGCAACTCCTTGGAGGACTTTACCCTTCTCCAGGCCAGAGCTTGAGCCATTCTTGGAGCACCCAAAAGCTCCAATGCAGGCAGGCAGTCTTGGTGCTATACATCCAAACTTCCCAGACCCCTAGAAAAGAAAGGAAAGCTGGCTCCTGGCAAGCAGTGGCCATCTGCATAGCTGGGGTCAGCAGGTCATAGTGCTAAGGAATCTCCAGGCTAAAAAGAGAGGGAGGCACCACTGGGCACATTCATCCCTGCCTGGGCTTCTCTGCAGCTGTGTAGTGGGCTTCACTCGCAGTCTTTCTGACCTAACATCCTAACTAAGTCCTAGATTATGAAGGGTCAAACACGTGAATAAAAATGCAAAACATGTGTTCATGTGCTGGACCTCTCAAGGGTAGTTTTCTCAAGAACCAGGAGTTTTGAAGGCCAGACATAATCATCCAGATGTTTGGCCTGGCCCAGATTGCACAAGCAATAAAATCCCACATTTCCCTCCAGAGGTAAATTACCTTCCTCCATAGGCTCATCTCACATTGCCCTGTGAATGCAACAGCTCAGAGGCCCTGGGGAGACAAGAATCCTGCCCCCAGGACAGACAGTTAACTGGACATCCTATTGGGAACATTTAGCCTCTGACATGCCTAACACATGGAGGACTATGTATTCAGTTTGGGGATTTGTTCTCGATTGCTACCTGCTTTTCCATAAATCTTCATAAAAATGTTAGAAAATTCTATTGTCTTGAATTCCTTAGCTGATTGAACTTTTGGGTTTAGAGACACACTCTGATTTAGATTTTCAAAGAGAGGTGGTTGGGAAGGACTATAACAAGATACAGCCTACCTCAGGCTATCTGATGGAGAACCATCAGAAAAGAAGGGCACAAAAGAACATTCTGGGCATTCCCTATGCCAACTCTTCCTCTAACACATATCTGTCTTGGCATAGGATAAAAAAGTAAATAATTTCCTCAGATTAGTAGCTGTTATTCAGCTTTCCATTACTAAAGCCAAATACCTGAGTTAATTGACTTATAAAGAAGAAAGGTTTACTTTGGCTCAGTTTCAGTCCATAGTCAATCAGCTGGCCTTGCTTTTGAGCCCATGGCAGTATATCATGGTAAGGGCTGGTCATCTCATACAAGGTGAGAAGCAGAGAGGAGCTGGGGTCCAGGGTCAACATCTCCTAATGGTTTAACATCCTCTCGCTAGTCCTCACCTCTTAAAGGTACCACTACCTTCCAATACCACAGATTCAGGGCCAAGCCTAGACTCTCAGTGAATATTTCAGATCCAAACTATAGAACAAGCTTGATCTTGCAGAAGTTCCCCAACTCTAATGAAGGAGCTAGATATGGACATACACAAAACAGTATATTACAGGCTGAGTGCCCCTAATCTAAAGGTTCAAAATACAAGTTTAAAAATGTTTGAGCATCCACATGACCTCACGTGATGGATCATAGTTAAAACACACACTAAAGACAAAAATTACCTTCAGACTATGTGTATATGGTGTATATAAAATATAAGTGAATTTTGTGTTTAGAGTTCAGTCCCATCCCTAAGATACCTCCTTATTTATCTGCAATTATGCCAAAGTCTGAAACACTTCTAGTCCTAAGAATTTCAGATCAAAAATATTCAACCTATATCTAGTATTTGCTCTGGTGAAAGAACAAACTATGTGAGAACATCAGAAGAGGTGGTGTTTTATTTGAATTTTGAAGAACAAGAGGAAACATTCTCCTTAGATGTATTTGTGGAGGCATCTCCACCCAGCCACTACTGCCCAGTAAGAGAAGACAAACCCCAATATGCAAGCACTTTCCGGTTTCTGCTTCTATGATGCTTATTAATGTTCTGTTGGTTAAGGCAAGACTTGATACCAGTCCCATTCCAAGGTTAGAGAAACAGACTTTACCTCTTAATAGGAAGAGCTGCAAAGACATTGCGGTTATCTTTTTCATGGGCTTTCCACATCAATATAATTTCCACTGCATAGAAAAGTGTCAGCTACCACTGTTGTTTGAACTTGAGCTGCTGGGTTTTTTTATTTCTGGTCCTCTACTAGACCTGCCAGAGCCCTGCAGGCATCAAGGGCAAGGAAAATACTAGAACTTTTCTCCCGCTATGGCTCAGAACTGAGCTTGTCTTCTGCTCATGCCCATAGGAAAGTGTAATGGATTTGAAGAAAACAAAACCCAAAAGAAGGATCCTAACCTTTGCCAAGCAGTAGGCAAGAGCTTTGCTCAAGATGCCAAAAGGTAGTCAGAAGAGCCATGAGCTAAGGTGATGCCATAGCAGATATCCAGACTCCAGAGAGCACATCAGTGAGCTGAGAATCAGATCTCAGATGAGAAAGATGTGATGGCAGATGGCATGAGAACACAAGGTGAAGCAGGGTTTACAAAGTGGTCCCAGGAAGGACTCACAGAGATGATAAAGTGGGCAGGAAAAGGAGAGAAAACTCTCCTTTCACAGCATCATTCATCCCACTGGCTCTCTGGCAAAGCAGTAGAAAGTAAAGCATCAGAGCCAAAAATTCAAAGAGCCAAGTCCAGCACTCTCAGGGAGGCAGTGACACCCACACTCTATGCTGCAGAGTACGTGGGGGATCCTAGTACCCAAGACAGACACCTCCAGATGGCGCAGCGCAGGCAACAAAGGCAAATTCCACCAGAATAAACCATAGAAGTATAATGATGAAAACCCATGTGCTTCACCCTTTGTAGGAAGATGATTCAGTTTTGTGTCTAGGGGTATAAAAGTGCATCTGGAGGATCATGCTACAATCCTCTGCTAAAATGCACACTGCAAAGAAACGTATATACAACACCCCTGTGAAGTACTGACAATGCCCAGCTTTGGAGGGTTCAACCAGAAATGTTTTAACTTTTTGATGTTGTAAAAGCAATATTAAATAAAGAAATTATACTCTAAATTTTGAATTTGGATCTTTTCCTGGACTAGCCATATGCAGGCTAGGTGGTGGCAGCCAGCCACAGCTCCCAGTCAGCCATGTAATCCTGAGGTTGAACTGCTAGGACCCTACAGTGTGCTTGGTCTGGGCTATTCAGTTGGTTAAGAGGTATAAGTGCACATTCGACTTAGGATATTTTCAACTTACAATGGGTATCTGTATCATAACTCCATTGTAAGTCAAGAGTTACATATTCTTGCTAATGAAACAAATTCAACAGAAGCTTCTAGGTCACAGAAACTGTTGGGGATAGAGGAATATGTAATGTGACACCGTGAAAAAGCACAGATATTCAGAATGTGGGACTGTGTACAACTCTGTTGACAAAGCCTCTTGCCATGATCATTCATAAAAATAAGGGACAGAATAGACTAGTCTAGAATAAATGAAATAACAAAATATACCAAGTAAATGCAATGCAGGAAGTATGACTGAATTTTAATCCTTGAAAAACTAAAATCTCACCCATAAAGACAAATTTAGGGTACAATTAGGGAAAGGATAGTATGGACTGAGTGTTAAACCCCACTAGGAAATCACTTTTTCTTAGCCATGATGATGTATGGAATTGATAATGTTGATATAGACAACAGGAGACACATGAAGTTTTTATGGCTTTGTGCCAACTATTAATATATTATCTTTCTGGTCCACCCTTCTAGACTTTGGGCCTTTGGCCTCCATGGGCTCCACATCTACAAACTCAACCAATTGCAGATTGGAAATAGTTTTTAATTGCATCTATATTGAACACATAGAGGCTTTTTCTGGACATTATTCCTTTACCAATATAGTATGGCAATTATGTACATAGCATTTATTTTAGGTATTATAGACAGCCTAGAAAGTATTTAAAGTATACAGTAGCATATTATAGATTATAGTGATTACTATGCTATTTCACATAAGGGACTTTAGCACTTGCAGATTTTGGTATCCATTAGGTTTCCAAAACCAATGCCCCAGAATACCAAGGAACAACCATACTTGGCCCTGCAGTGGCCAAGTCATACCAGCCATGGGACAGGTTCTGCCAACACAAAAGCTACAAACCTGGAAGGCAGAAAGTGACCTGCTCTTGTCTACTTTATGTTCCTGTTCTCTGCCAGCAATGTGGCTCCACTGGCCTGCAGCAAGTCTTTCCTAGATCAGTGGCTGACTCTACCCCGTCTCAGACATCTGGGTCCCAGATCTATGGCTCACAGACCAGCTGGAACCCAGAAGCACTACAGCTCCACATCAGACCTGAAGCAACATGGAATCTTGCCTCTAAATTTCCAATTGTTTTGTCTTTTTTTTTTAATTTGAAATGGGTTTGTTTGTTGTGGTTGGTTGGTCTATCGGTCGGTCGGTTGGTTGGTTGGTTAGTTAGTTGGATGGTTGGTTGGTTAGTTGGATGGTTGGTTGGTTGGTTGGTTGGTTGGTTGGTTGGTTGGTTGGTTGGTTGGTTGGTTGGTTGGTTGGTTGATTAGCTGGTTGGTTGGTTGGTTGTTTTTTAAGACAGCGTCTTTCTGTGTAGTTCAAGTTGGCTTCAAGCACACAGCAATCCTCTTGCCTCAACTTCCCAAGGGCTGAGACTACAGGCATGTGCCATTACACTTGGCTTAAATTTCTACTTTTAGTCACTCTAATCTCTTGCCTGTATTCTCCTTGCCTAAGGATGGCAGCAATTTCCTAAAAATTTCTTCCTCCACAATTCAGTAGAGTTCTTTTTCAGTCTTTCAGTTTGTACCCTTATATCTAGTTAACAAGTCATTACTATGTCTCCTTATCCACAGCTTCATCTTCCATGCTTTTAGTTACTTGGGGTCAACCACAGTCTAAATATATTAATATTTGTCTTAACTCTCTCAAGAGAGACTGACCACAATCACATAACTTCCATTAAGCATAGCTATAACTGCTGTATTTTATTATGAGTTATTGTTGCTGATCTCTGACTGTGCTCGATTTATAAATTTAACTTTATGATAGCTGTGTCTGTTGAGGGGAAATACAATCTATACAAGGTTCAGAATTATTTGTGGTTTCAGGCATCCACTAAGAGACTTGGAACATATTCCCCACAGACAAGGGCCGAGCACTGTACAGTAAATCTCTCTATTCAGATAACATACAGTTTCTGCCTCTCAAAGTGATTTAGTACATCACAATATTTGACATTTGCTTTGAAAAGACTTAGCCAAAAGGAGAAAATATAAATACATGGTGTTATGGCTTGTGGTCTTGATGACTACCCAAAGCCCCATGCAGTCATGGGTGGGGTTTTTTCTGGAATTAATTCATGGTGCAATGCTAGGCTCAAGGGCACTAGAACAGAGAATGTGAGTAGTCTGAATAAGGCAAGAGGAGCAGAGGTCACTCCTCTGCTACCCTGCCTTGGAGCCAGCCAATTAGGAACTGAAACCTCAATGGACTGTCAGTCAAATAAACCTTTCCCCTTTAACTTTAGGTGTTGGGTACTTTGTCTCTCTAAGTAAGGAGAAAGAAGTAACTTTGACACATAGATATCCATAATATACATACAATACACACACATGCACAAGTACCTATTTATACAAAGGAAATAGAGGACAAAATACTAAATCTAGATAGGAAGACAAGGCAGTGATTGATATTAGACTTTCAGCTTTTCTGAGTTACACTTTTTTATACTATAATATCAAATCAGAAGAAAACAAAAGGGAATAATACCTAATTTGTTGTGTTATTGGTTGTGTTATTAGTGTGAAAGTTGAGATATCAACTGAAACAAAATAAGACTTTCCTGAGTACAACAGTAGCCCCAAAGGCCATTTACTCCTTGAAAGGCTTGGGTCCTGCAGGCCAAGCTCCTTGTCCCCTCCTGGACAGAGAAAGCATGTGGATATATGAGCACAGCCACCCCAAGAGCGAGCCCCCAGGAGCCTGGCTTGGCTGAGAATCCAGGACACTCCTTGGGATCATTTCCAGCAGGAAAGCTGCAACTGTTTCAGTGAGGAAGAGAAGGACATCCCATCAGGTCCCCTGACAGACAAAGCAAGTAGTTACAGTTGCTCCAGTCCACTCAAGAATCTCTGCCTTACCTTCCTTGTGCTCCCAACCAAGTTCCTTCTTCTTGCTTGTTCTTCTCACAGTGGTCTATTTTGAAATAAAGCCTTGCCTATACCTTCATGGACATCTCTGCGTCTGTCTCTTAGCAGGACATTCTCCTCACCACCCTTGCTCTTTCTTGGTCACAAGGCAATTCACTAGGTAACCTTGTACATTCATGCCTGACAAACATTTGTTAGCAGAGTCAATGCACCTAGTTATAGAAAATCTGGAGCAGCATCTGGGTATGCTGAGTCCCTGGGTTCACTTTGGCACTGTCAAATACCAGTAAACATGGAGGCCGAAGCCACAGTAAAAAAATCTGCAAGTGCCAAGGGAAAGAGTTGGTCATGACCCATGTACCCAGTGAAGGTGAAAGAGAACTGTAAGCCAGTTTTCCTCAGTCAGAGGAATATATATGTTACATAAAACACCTGTGGTCAAAAATGTTCAGAAGATACAAAATGAGCTAGAACTAAGCAGACATATTTACTGAAAGACTCACACTGGACATTAATATGCCCATGTAAATCAGGAATATCCAGAAGACAGTATAATTTGTAATATATTTCAAGCCCATTTGTTTGTTACACTTTTGGGAGTTCTCAAGGCCTAGACCCACAGAAAATATTTTGGAAAACATTGCTGGATGGTGCTTCTGTACTGTGAAGAATGGACAGAATAGACAAGTGGAAAACTGAAAATATAAGTTGCTCACACAACTCAAGAGGGTAAGAGAATAAAATCAATGTAGACATGATTTTTCTCAATTTTTCAATTTTTCTCATATTCCTCTTCTTCCCTTGTCATACTGGTCCATGAAATGTGTGTAAAGACTTATAAGCCAAAATAAATTTTATGTATCCATTACTTAAAAGAAAGACCCAAACATTATCAGTCTAGTCATTTCAGCATCAGTTAATGTCTTTGCTTTCAATTCTAATCATCAGTGGATTAGACAAGTAGTTAAAATAGTCAAAACTCAGTATCAGGCCAAGTCACTGGTTGTATATTGAAATGTTTGTGTCTATACAAGTCAACTGGGATATTTCATAAAATGTGCAAGAAGATCAGGTAGAAAACATCGATAGCCTACTTAATCATTATGACCTCAAAAAGAGAAATTGTGATGGTCCAAATTGTCTTCTTTGTACTTACTGTTTTTAAGTAATGGAAATCTGTTATTTAGCTCTTCTAACCTCTACTTGCCTGTCAGTCTCACAACCCAGGCACTATGCTGGTCTTTCAATCCTGTGAATGCAGCCAATGTCCTGCTAATTCCCACAGGGAATTTCTGTTGTTTGCAACCTAAGAACCTTACCTAGAGCACTGAGTAAAACAATCTCAGCATTTCTCTTATATTCTCACCTAACAGTCTCAGATCTTACTTTTAGGCCTTTAATTCAACTTGAATTGATTCTTTAATACAGTCAGGGACATGGTCTAGTTTCATTCTTATGTAGAAGGATATCCAGTCATCCCTGAACCATTTATTGAAAAGGCCATCTTCTCTCCAAGTTGTGTTCTTAGCACATTTGTTGTTGACCAATGGGCTATAGATGTGTGGGCTTATTTCTAGGCTCTCCATTCTGTTCCATTGGTCTGTCTATTTTTATGCTACTCTAGCAAGCATGAGGTCCTGAGTTTGCTCTTTAGTTCTGTGACAAAACAAAACAATATTTTTATGCTACTACTATCCAATAGAATAGATAGAATCAGCTGACAGGTGTGCTAATAGGGATGAGGAGATTGGAGAACCCAAACTGGACATTCCAGATTTCAATGCTGAGCAACTAGGCATCCCTGAAATGGGAAATGCTGGAGCAGGGCAGAATTGGACCTGAAGATGTGGACATGATAACCATGAGATCTCTGCCACTCCCCTCAGACAGAGTTGGGAGCAGGTCCAGGCTCCCTAAGGACAGCCATTTCATCTACCTTGCCTTCCACTGCACCCCCAGATTGCAGCTTGAGGCCTCCTGACACATACTTAACATTCAGAAAACACTTATAAAGATTGGTGAAGAAGTGAAGGTTGAGGAATCAGCATAACCAAAGGCGCTACTGCCACTTTGGAAGCAAGGAAGAGCCAGTCTGCTAGGCTGAAACACCAGAGGAGTCAATACAAGTTCCATGAGCTCCTCAGCTGTGGGAGAGCAGGTGAGCTCCCCAGTACCTAGTGGAGTCTCCCTTCAAGAGCAAAGAACTTCACATGTGAACATCTTGAGGGTGGTTTTGAAATGGAAAGACTTGAACTATGAGCCAAATGAGAACGAAGACCAGAAGAGCCTGGTTAATCTGGGCTTTTTATAAAATACATCATGGGAAAAAACAAGTTGTGTGACTTGGAGAAACAAGGGAAGGGGAGACAGAGAAGAGAGGAAGCAGAGATCAGAGCAAAAGAATCACTTCTAAGGGGAGAAAGGATCAGCCTCCAGACCTGGACCTCCCAGCTCCACTTGGACCCTTGGGTGTTTGCCACATTCTGAGAATAAGCCCAGAGGACCTTCAGCGTCCCCACTTAGCCAGTTGTAAATTAAAAGGCTGTAATTCCAGCCAGGGGTTCTGGTGACATCAGAAACCACAGAACCACAAGCTCAATTCACCAGAAGCCCCAAGATGGAATTACACCCTTTTTTCCTAATCCAGGCAGCTTTGGTCACTGCCATTTTTTCATGATATAATAAAAATAAGCACTATTTTAACCATTTGTTAATTTTAACCTTTCTCATCTGGCCCTGGAGCCTTCTCCCATCTATGCCCTTGTGTGCTTCCTCCTAAGGGTCCACTGGGGACTCAATCCCCTCCAGGCCATCCCATCCTCCAGGTCTCCTCCTCGGCTTTCCTTTCTGCACACCTTTTCTGCTCTCTGACTCCTCCCAGGAGTTGTCAGTGCTCCAGCTTCAACCTTAACATTTTGCTTTTGAAGAGAAGTCTAGTCTCTTCTGAGTAAAACAATGTCCTCCCAGAGAGCAGCCTCCATAGTTTTCCTGGAATTGGGTCTAAAGTGGCATGGAAATGAAGTCATGTCTTAAATGAATCAGGAAAATTTACAGCTTAAAGGGGAATCTTCCTGAAAGCAAATTTGCTGCTTGAAATATCCTTATTTGGGTTTCAAGTCCTAATTTTGTGAACAGCTTTGCCAAACACAAGGCATATCTGGGCATCACGTTTCCTTTTTCTATCACAGTCCCCCGATCTCAAGACAACATCAATGCCCAAGTCCTTACAGGAATCTCACTAAGCAACAAGAAGCCACAGAAAGAAAACAGTGAAACAGCGGTCATTCGATGAGTGCCACTGTGTCTCAGATACTTTTACTATCCCTTGTGCCTTTCACAATGATTAAGTTCCTCATTTTATGGAGAAAGGAAGCCAAGGCCTGGAGATGTAGAGTATTATGCCCAAAGTCCCACAGATACTAAGTACAGAGGTCCCCTGACCATGGTTTCCCTTTGCACAATTGTAGTTGCCAATGGTCAACTATAGTCTCAAAAGATTACATGCAAAATTCCAAAACTATTGAATTCTCAGTGCTTAAATTGTGTGCCATTCTGGATCATGTAATGAAATCTCACACCATACTGCCCTGTCCCGCTAGATGAGAATCATCCCTTTGCCCACCGTAGCCATTCACATAAATGCCCCGCATCCATCAGTCACTTAGCAGCCACCCAACCAGCAGTCACAGTATGGCAGTGTTCACATTGTACTCACAAGTATCGCAAACCCTGTGCCTCTCACTTCAGCTCAGCTCATCACGTAGGGATGGCATCATCTCTCATTTATGCAAGCAGAAAGGTGACTCTCTCTGGCAAGATCAAGAGCAAGCGAGACCACGTGCACAAAACTTGTGTTTCAGTTAGCATACTGCTATAATCACTGGGGCCTTTGCAAAAATGCCCACAAACAAAGGGCCACCTAAAAAGTGCCTCAATTTTACTCCAGTCCACCTGACCTAAAGCCTAGCAAAGTCCTCCAAGTAAAACATTTTGACAGAAAATTTTGCATGTGGCTGCAAAAAGACTTTACCAATTGATTTTCATTTAGCACAACTTCTTAATTTCAGATAGGATACAAATTCTACATTATTTTGTGGTGCAAGAAGAGTCAAACAGCACACCCCAGTGTTCTGTGTATACTTAAAGAACAAAGTAGATTGTAAAATAGCAAAGTAAGTTATTTCAAAAGGATGACAACCTCTTAGTAAAAATCAGTAAATTAAAAGTTGAACCCCACACTGATACAATACAGCAGAAATGAAGCATGCCAGTGACTTCCTTTAGGAAATATTGCCCATAAGATACCAGTATTTGAGATGCAGCTTCCAGAAGAGTTCACACGCCCAAGTCCATCTTCTTGTGCTGTATGCAGTGCACAGCCTAAGTCTCAGGCATTCGGAAGTGTACACGAACAACACGAGGAGGGAGAGCAAGAGAACCTAAAATGTCATGATGCTATGATTTCACCAAGCACTTCAGGTCAAGCATCTTGCAAAGAATAAGAAATGCATCTGACTTCATTGAAGAAGGCTACCTGCAAACACTGGAGAACAGGCTGTCTTGGGTTAGACAGAGAACAAAATGGTCTCAATTATGTCTGTAGAGAATGATGCATCTCTTTGCATAACAAACCACATGTTACGAATGGATGGTTTATGGAAGACACACAAGGCAGTGACCTGATTTTTTTTCCTGTAGCATCAGAGACAATAAATAACATCTTCCCAGAGAATATAAATAGGTGAACACTGTCAGCATATATTACATGGAGTTATGAAGTGGAAGTAGACACCACAGTGAATAAGAAGGATCCTACTTTGCCAGCTCCAAAGTGAGTTGGCAAATCCCCTAGTGTTGGAGAACAATTTATTCATTCCCAGCAACAAACATTTAATTACCAAATTAATCCCATGTCATTATACTGCACAATGGAAAATCATCATCATCTTCTAATGTAGGAAGACAATAATTTGAGAACCTCTTGTGGGTTTTCTTCATGGAGCAAATGCCCAGGATCCATGCACAA
Organism: Thryonomys swinderianus; assembly: GCA_004025085.1. NCBI lineage: Eukaryota > Metazoa > Chordata > Mammalia > Rodentia > Thryonomyidae > Thryonomys > Thryonomys swinderianus. The sequence continues at coordinate 28,618 of PVIC010003971.1, read as the reverse complement.
CCAGCCTTGATCCATGCCAGAAAAAGCAACACCACTCCAAGTCCTGTACCTAAAGATGCTTCTGGGCCATGGCCAAGTTCACTTTCTATGGGCAGGTTGCCCAGGTTCCAGTTTGGCTACATCCTCTTGAACAAGTTTTAGAAATCGTACATACCTAACATCCTTGTCTGTGAAATAAGAGTCCCCTACTTCACAAGCATGTAAAGTCTAAATGAATACACACAATGCTTAAAACAGTGTGTAGTGAACACTCAGTGAATGACAGGTGTCTTTTTCTCCTCTATCACTATCCTTGCATTGGTTAGAACTTTTGTTAATGGTAGAAAATGTGGCCATGCTCTGTCCCTCCAGAAACCATGGTAGTGCCCAAGCCTCTTCATTTCCCAGACTCTGCACTGGCAAGTCCCAGCCAGATCCCCATGTAGTTCCTAGAGCACCAAGCACCATGGACAAAGCCTAGCCTCAATTTTTTGTATTTCTTTGGGAATCAAATTGAGATCAAATTCTTGCACTTTCATAAATATTTGATGGAAATGTGTTCTCTTGGCCACCTATACCCCATCCTCTCCAAAATGCTGGTAAAAGTGACCTTGTCAAGTATTCACAAGTCTGCTGGCCACTGTGCTACCAGGTGGCATGTAATTAATGTACTGTGTATCCAGGGACCAAGAGCACTCATTTCCAACATGCTCAGCAAACCTTATCATGGTGTCCAAGCTGGCCTGTCCCCTCTCTCTTTAGAGACTCAACTCAAATATCATTTGAGATATTATCTTCATCCATTTGCTGATGTTCTAAAAGAATATCACAGCAGGGGTAATTTTTAAAGAAAAAAGGTTTATTCCTCAGAGTTCCGGAGGCTGGGAAGTCCAGTACCATGGTGCCAGCATACTCCACATGACTTTAGAAGGGACCTTCAACCACAACAGGTTCCAAAACTGGAGTTGGTTGGCTCCACTCTGGGGCCTCTTGTCTCATCTCCCTTAGCATCACTGAGCTAAGGCTGTTCACTTCCTCTTGCATGTTTTCCCCGTAAAGAGGGTCCTAGAGGGCCTTGAGTACCTGAACACAACCCAAAATGGAACAAGAATGTTAACATAGTTGTTGAAGATATGAGGAGAAAAGTACATGACTGGACATTTATTACAGTATTTGTAAGCAAGCAACTAGACAAACACTTATTATACTACAAAATGCTGCAAGGAAGAGTGGGGTAAACAGTGTGAGTACAACTTGAGTGTATCAGCCACATTAGGTTTTGTAATGATCCCAATAGCTTTAAGAACGAAAGCATTGTTTCTTACTTGGTACATGTCTGTGATGGATGGGATATCCAGCTTGATATAGCAGAAACCATCTCCAGTGTGGCATCACCATCCCAGATGGGATAAGAGCAACTAAATGACATGTGTCCACCTCACTCCATAACCCACGGACCACGCAGGACCTGGCAAGCCATAAAAGGTCAGAAAGAATAAAACCACCAGGTGTTAGAAGAAGGCGGGCTGCAAAGATTTGATAAGCAGCGTTCCTGTGACCTATGCTTGAGGCGTTCAGGCCTTGACTCTGCTGGAGGAAGTGGAAAAATGGGGGGAGGGTAGAGAAACCGGAAGTGGGATGAGTGGGCATCAGTTCCCCATGAGCATGCGATTCTGTCTCCTAAATTTAAAGTTACCATTTGGTACTTAAAAATGAAAAATTTGAGACTCCATCCCAAACAGCACTAAATTAGAATCTGCTGTTTAACAAAATCCTCAGGCAATTCACACACACATTAAAATTTGAAAAAAGTTCTGATACATTCATCAAGTGAAAGTATTTTAGGTGGTCTGAGAATCTTTTTGTATTTTTATGTTCTTATGGTACATTTTAGATATACAAAATGAAAACACCAATCATAAGGAATTTGTACCTGTACATAATATAACTCATTTCTGCCTTTTTTCCCATTCCCTTCTCCTCCCTTCAACCCTCCCTCCCCTCCTTATTTATACAGCTTTGTTTCCATATTTTCTTCTGTTCTCCTTTTCCTTATCCCTTCCTTCCTCTTCCTTCCTTGTTCCCTTTCTCATTTGAGCATTTTCTTCCTATTTCACAGTATCTGTTATACATTTTGGTCCTTATTTGCACTTTAGGTTTTTCATACCAGAGAAACAAGGCAGTATTTAAACATGTGTGTCCAATTTATATCATTTAAGAGTATGGTCTCAAGATGCATCCATTTAGCTAGAAATGTCTCAAACTTATCCTTCTTTCTGGCAGAGTAATACTCCATTGCATAAAAAAACTCCACATCTTCTTTATTCGTCAGTAGATGGGCATTTGGGCTGTTTCCAAGATTTAGCTATTTCAAACTATCCTGTGATATACACAATATGAGTGTACATGAATCACTGCAGTAGGAGGCTTTTAATTCTTGTAGGAAAATGCCTAGAAGATGAGTAACTGAGTCAAATGGAACCTCTAGTTTTAGTTCTTTGAGGAATCTCTGCATTGTTTTCCACAGTGTTTTCCCCAGTCTATACTCCCATCAACAGTGGAGAAGTTTCCTTTTTCCCCACTGCCTCACCAGCATTTGTTATTAGTTTATTTCTTGATAATAGTCATTCTTTCTGGAGTGAGGTGGAATCTTAGTATTGTTTCAATTTCCATCTCTCAAATGACCAGTAATGTTGAACATTTTTTCGTACTTTTTTTTTTTTGGTGGTGGTGGTACTGGGGATTGAACTCAGGACCTTATGCTTGCCAGGCAGGCACTGTGCCACTGAGCTACATCTCTGTCCCTTATTTCCCATTTCTATTTCTTCAACTGAGACGTGTCTATTCATTTCAGATGCCCATTTTTGGACTGGATCTTTTAGTCCTTTGTTTGAGAAACAGCTGGCAAAAATTTTTTCCAATCCTCTGGGCTGTCTATTCACTCTGTTGGTGGTTTCTTTTGTTGTGCAAAAGCTTTTTAATGAGATCAGATCCCAGTTGTTGACTTTCTGATATTTCCTGTGTGATCAAGGTTTTGTTCATAGTCTTTGTCTATACTGATGTCTTCAAGAGTTAAGACATCTTTGTATTTTAATAATTATTTTATTATATTTTCTCTGTACTTTTGTTTTCATTTATGGAAGTCACACGAGGTAGAAGAATCTATTACACTAAAATTCTACATAAAAAGAAATACTAAGTTCATAATAACATAAGTAATTTATCAATGTAGGACAAATAGTGAGCAATTCTACCTGAATGGCTAAAATTTGGGAACTCTGCCCCCACTAGGAGTTTTCCCAGCTTCCCATAATGCCCGCCACAAGGGCATCCCTCCTCCCTAATTCTCTGGCCTCAATCAACTCATGTGATCAGCTGCCTCCGGTCAGTCCCCAGGGAGCAGAAACTACACAGCCACATACCCACCATCCAAGCAGGGGAAGGGGCATAGCACTTCAAATTGACACTAAGAACAAAGAGAAGGCATTTAACCATCCAACACCTAGAAATATTTCTGTCAACAACCAACCCTATAAACACAATAACCCCACAAGATGATAATGGAGCTGAAAAATTCCTGTTGCCTGTTGATAACATCACCATTGTGACATCTTGGCACAATGCCTTGCTCATGTGACTGTGGTGGCATTAATGGAAACAAACCTACTGTGCAGCCACTCATAGAAATGTTTAGCACACACAGGTAGGCCCAGAATGTATATTTGGTAGGAATAAATGGCCACATTATTGGCCTATGTATTCACTATACTATACTTTGTGGCATTATTTTAGAACATGCATTTACTTTTTTTAAAAAAATAACAGTAAACAGCATGTGAAATTATGCCAGCAGCAGCCTCAGACATCTTATGTCTATCAAGTCTCTTGACAGCATTGAGGCCAAGTTGAATGATGCACCAATACCAACTCCGTTTGTGTATAAACAACCTGTGATATGCACACTGCGACAATATCACCTCTTGACAAACGTCTCAGAACACATCCCCTGGACTAAGTGACACATGACTATCTAGAGCTATCAAGCCTCATCCATGAAACTTGACTCATCCATCTGATTTCCTAGTTTTCCTAGTCATTATGCACATATGTGTATATTCAGCTTACAGCTTTTTCCTCCTTCTCTCAAGCAGAACCTCCGAGCCATGGTTCTCATGAGCACTACTCACCAAATATCTCCAGTTTGCAACTCTTTCTCCTAACACATGGTGATATGGTACTGTCCCGCTTCTGGTCTCCCAGTGTTTGGTTGGGGTCTGGCTCTGGCCCATGTGTTACATGTGTGTCCTATCTGGAATGCTGGCTCACCACATGAGTACAGCGGCCTCTCCAGCACCCTGCATACCAATCAATGCCCCACCTGCAACAAATGTTTATGGTTAAAAAAAAACCACTGGGATTTAGGGAATGCTTGCTACCACAGCAAAACTTAACCTAAACTGACTAGCACACCCACTGTCCCTTGTAGTACTTGGCATGTCAGAAAACCCACACAGGTGTTTGCTAGACTTCCATGCCATCTCTGATACCCAGTCACCTTGTACTACAAGATTTTATTCTGAGAGTTTTGCAAAAGCCTTCTGAAGATAGGTAAGGTTTGATCCACCCTTCCATGAAACAAATGTTTTCCCAGATAACTTGCTTGGGTCATGTGGACAGAGTTCCAGCAGTATAGGTGGCAATTTCTGGCACATGTGGTAACATCACATCTCACTAGACCACACATCCAGAAGCAGGCTGGGAGTGAATACATGACTACAGGAGAACTCATGTGTGTAGAAAATGCACTGAATGAGGGCTAAGAAATGCAGACTCTGCCACCATATTAGTTCTCTGGCCTCCTCCAAAGACAAAATGAAAGCAAATCAATGTAAACAATTTATGCAAGAAATAGAGAATAAAAATCTCACTAAAGATGTCCAGAAGAAACTGTTTCCTTCCACAACAGCACACTGCTGCCACTATCTACTCTTCCTCTAAGATACTGCTAAATGGTATGGGCTCCACAAGATCAGTGGAGTTCCATCAAAAAAAAAATCATTGGCTTAGTTTCAGTCACATGCATGTCTATCCATGAACCAATCACAGTGGCCTGGGAAATCTGAGTGCTCTGATTGGTCAGATCTGGGACCCATTACACCTCTAGAATTGAAGGTGGGTGCAGCCTCAGTTAAGATGTGTTGACAGAGGGCTGGAGGATTAGCTCAGTGGTTCCGGTGCCTGCCTCGCAAGCGCAAGGTCCTGAGTTCGATCCCTGGAAACCACATACAATGCTGGGCGTGGAGACTCACGCCTACCAGCCATCAATACCACATACCACAGTGCTGGGTGTACCACGCCTGTAATCCCAGCACTCGGGAGGCAGAGACAGGAGGATTGCTGAGTTCGAGGCTTGCCTGGACTACATAGTGAGCTCAGAGCCAGCCTGAACTACAAAGCGAGACCCTGTCTCAAAAAAAAAAAAGTGATTCTCCTCAAGAAAGTTAGGGTTACCAAAAAGCAAGTTAGCAGGCTCAGGGGAATTAGTTCCTATCAACTAAAATGTCAAGAGTTTTTTTCTATTAACCTTAATTTCCATTTAGGGATGTATCATAAGTGATGTGAAAAGTCTAGAAATCAGGATTACACCAGGACTGTGTTCTAAGTATATCTATCTGCTCACCAAATGATGGAATAGTGGAGCACAATGAGTATCCCTTAGAGATAAACAAATTCCAAGGGCATAATAAATGGTACCTCTTTAAATACAGAAGATTTCTCAATGAGCACAACACTAAAGCAAAGGAAAATGTTTGGTTTTTAAAGTATTATTTACATCAAGATAGAACAACTGAATAAACTACTGTGGTAGATAGAAAAATGATCACATCCCCTAAAAACATCCCTGTAGTAATCCCCAGAACCTGTGACTACTAAATGACTTTACATGGCAAAGGGGAATTAAGGCTGCTAGTCAGCTAATCTTTTTTATTTTTTTTTTATTTTTTTTTTTTTTGAGACAGGGTCTCGCTTTGTAGTTCAGGCTGGCCCTGAGCTCACTATGGTGCCCAGGAAAGCCGTCGCGAACTCAGCAATCCTCCTGTCTCTGCCTCCCGAGTGCTGGGATTACAGGCGTGAGCCACCACGTCCAGCATTGTGGTATGCGGTGTTGATTGTTGGTGAGCGTGTCTCCACACCCAGCATTATATGTGGTTACCAGGGATCGAACTCAGGACCTTGCGCTTGCGAGGCAGGCGCCGGAACCACTGAGCTAACCCTCCGACCCAAGTCAGCTATTCTTAATGTGGGGGGATTACCTTGGATCGTCCAGGTGAGTCACTGTATTCACAAGAGTCTTAAAGAATAGAAGAAGTTTACCAAGGAGGAGAGAGCGATACAGGAAAGGAAGAGTTTCACCCATCATTGCTAGCTTTGTGCAGTTGCTTCTATGAGCTGAGAAGTGAACGGAAACAGATTCTTCCCTAAAGACCAAAAAAGTGCAAAAACTGCCAATACCTGGATTTTAGCCCAGTGAGATTCATGTCAGAATTTCTTTTTTTTTAAATTGAATTCTTTATTGGTACATTTAATATACAGCTCACAATCGCACACAACATTGGGGAATTTGTACCAGTATATGACACAAGTTAATTCTCATTTTTACCCACATCCCTACCCCCCACCCCCTATATACATGCTCTTTTATTTTCTTTCATAATCATATTTATTCCTTCCCCACATTACATTCCCACACCAAATTCCCTTTGGATATTTCCTATTTTACAAAAACTATCATACATTCTAGTACTCATTTACATCGACAGGTGCTCATATCAAAGAAAAAATCCAGTATTCGCATATCTGTGATCTATTTATTTCACTTATTAGTGTGTCCTCCAGGTGTATCCATTTGCACATAAATGAATGAATCTGCTGTGAATCTCCCTAAGTTTAAAGACCCAATTCAAAAATGGACATCTGAAATGAACAGACACTTCTCAGAGGCAGATGTGAAAGCAGCCAAGAAGCATATGAAGAGGTTCAACATCACTGGCCATTTGAGAGATGCAAATGAAAACAACACTGCGATTTCATCTCACTCCACAAAGAATAGCTGCTATTGCAAAATCAACCAACAATAAATGCTGGCAAGGCTGTGGGGAGAAAGGAACCCTTCTCCACTGTTTGTGGGATTGTAGACTTGTGCAACCATTGTGGAGATCTGTGAGGAGATTCCTCAGAAAACTAGGACTAGAGGTCCCATTCAAACCTGCTATACCCCTCCTAGGAATATACTCAAAGGAATTTTAAAAATCACATTGGAAAGGCAAATGTACACCCTTGTTCATAGTAGCTCAGTTCATGATAGCCCAATCTTAGAAACAACCCAAATGCCCATCAACTGGAGACTGGATAAAGAAGATGTGATTTTTTTACAAAATGGAGTATTACTTTGCCATAAAGAATGTCAGGATTTTTTTTTTTTTTAGACAGGGTCTCACTTTGTAGTTCAGACTGGCCCTGAGCTCCCTATGTAGCCAAGGCAAGCCTCCAACTCAGCAATCCTCCAGCCTCTGCCTCCCGAGTGCTGGGATTCCAGGTATGAACCACCACACCTGGCAATGTGATATGTGGTACTGATTGCTGTTGGGCATGAGTTACCACACCCAGTATTGTTGTATGTGGTTACCAGGGATTGAACCATGGACCTTGCGCTTATTAGGCAGACACTGGAACCACTGAGCTAAATCTCTGCCCCATCATGTGAGAATTTCTAACCTGCAGAAATATAATTCATTTTGTGTTAGGCCATTGCTTAAGGTAATTTGTTACAGATACTGATAAAACTTCCTTCTTCCTGTTAGGGATTCATCTATTTCTAAAAAGCAATAGAGAGTTTTTGGTACCTAAGAATTTATTTCATCCTTGTGGCCAAGGAGATGAAAGTGCTCTCATTAGCCAGGATGGGACCCAAGTATACAGGTGGAGGCAGAAGTAGCCTTTGTCAAACCAAAGGGACTGAGAGTTGGCTCTCCCTGAGAAAAAGAGACTGGTAGGTACATCACCAAAAAGGGGAGTGTTACTTGCCAAAGACAAAAGCAATCCTGGGCCACTCTAGCTGTCACCCTCCTCCCATCCTGAGCGATTCTAAGTCAAAAGTTTTGTCAAACTCACAGAAAGCTGCAAATCCCCTAAGATGCTGTGTCATTTTAATACAAAGAGACACTGACAAAATTCCTTAGAATGCAAGAAATCAGGAACTCCAGGAGAGTAATTGTGGGGAACAGCTCAAACCATATGCAGGCCACTGGCAAAGAATCTGGTGATTAGTCCGTTAGCTAACATCTAATGTGAAAGTCTGCAGGGATGATGCTAAAAAGAGTGACTTGAACATCAGAATTTGATGTCCTCAAATCATTTTGTAGATAGTGATTCTTTTTTAAGACTTTTCTTGTGATTTGGAAAATAAAGAGGGGAGAAGAAAAAGAGAGGAAAGCAAACCAAAGGAGAAGAGAAGTGAGGAGAAAGAAGAGGTAATATTAGAATCAGAAAGAGAAAAACAAAAAAGAGAGACAGTGAAAAAATAAATTACATCAGCACACGAAATCAACATTTGTTTCATATTTTCTATGTGCCAAGAAGTAGTACATAGCTAAAATTATAACCTAAATTTGGTAATATATAAAGTATATTTTTCTAACTAACTGGATAAGAATGTATAAGCTCATTGAGGTCTTGATCTGAATTTCTCTGTCCCTGAACAAGAATTCATAAGCCAACCGTCTCCTCATGCTTCCTCTTCTAAGAAATATCTGCCCATGATTTTGACTACTTTTCTGTTTTTCTTTGTCATGGATTTGTAGATGTTCTTTTCATATTCAATATTTGTTATTGTATTGCAGGTACAATTATCTCCTCCGAGCAAGTTATCATGTCAAGTATTGCAATGTACCAATTTATCATTTCAATTTATTGAAGGCAGCTTTTAGTTAACAAAGGACCAATTCCTGGTTTTTTTTTTTTTCATGTTTGTTTTCGATTTGGTAAGAAAGAAATAGAAGTCTCTACTTCAAGAAGATTTAAGGGTTCCCAGGGCTGGAGATTTAGCTCAGTGGTTCTGGCGCCTGTCTCGCAAGCGCAAGGTCCTCAGTTCGATCCCAGTAACCATATACAATGCTGGGCATGGTGACTCACGCCCACCAGCAATCAATACCACATACCACAGTGCTGGGCATGGTGGCTCATGCCTGTAATCCCAGCACTCGGGAGGCAGAGATAGGAGGATTGCTGAGTTGAGGCTTGCCTAGGCTACATAATGAGCTCAGGGTCAGCCTGAACTAAAAAGCGAGACCCTGTCTCAAAAAAAAAAAAAAAAGTAAGGGTTCCCTTATCAATTATTTTCAAATAACTACCAACTTCTGGAGTTCAAAATCCCCACAGTGCAAGGTAATGATAAGATTTTACTTAGATATTTTTCTGCCAACATTCCTAATCAGCACCAGGGGAACAGCAATATCTTTCCTTGGAGCTCACCAGATCAGACAACAGTCAAATTTTGTATAACAACATTTCATTTAACAAGGCACCATATAGGTGACACCAATACCATAAGATTATCCAATGAAGCTGAAAATTTCATATGGCCTAATATATTTTCTATACTTTTTCTGTGTTCAGATACACAAATACTTAACCTTGTGTTACAGTTGTTATAGTGCTCAATACAGTAGCATGCTGCACAGGAGCAATGGGCTACATACCATACAGCCTAGGTATGTAATAATCCACACCATCTAGCTGTGTTAAGTACATGTTATGATATTTGCACAATGAAGAAATCACCTAATGACACATTTTTCAGAAGGTATCCCCATCAAATGACACATGACTGTATTTTAAAAGATCAGTGTCTGTCACACATTATATTGTTTGTCTTAAAACTGGTTCCTCAGGCAGAGGACTTAGCTCAAGTGGTAACATGCCTACCTTGGATGTACAAGGGCTCGAGTGAGTTTCTTTTTATGAATTAGCAAGCATTCTGTTTGCATAACTATGATACTTAAAAGGTACAGATCAGCATGTTTTCTAGCAAGATATCTATAAGAAATAAATTTGACCTATTATTTTCCAGTATAATAGAAGAACATACTATCTTTATGGAAATTCTGTAAATGCATTAGATTTTATTCACCACTGTGCACTCAAAAAAAAATCTCTACTAAAACTGGAGGAAAAACAAAGTTAGATCCCCATCTCACACCATATTAAAAAAAAAGCCTAGGGGTAAAACTTTTGATGATGAAATAAAACACTATAAGAAAAAGTATAGCATACTTTCATGAAGTTACAGGAAATCTTCCTAGTAAACAAGCATGAAAGTCAGAAATCCAAGGGGTGAGTAAGCAGATCCAACATAGCTTTCCTTTTGAAGAGTATAAGCTTCTTAATCAGGTCAATTCAAGTAAATAAACAAGAAGATCATTAACTCACCAAAAAGTATATCTGTGTCAGCTAATGTGGTTTCATTATGTCACCTAGGCTCTATCTTGTCACTCTGCTGTCCTCAGCCATTTGGTTGTTGGTGTTGGGCTCGTCCCAAGCTGCTGCTGCTGCTGCTGCTGCTGCTGCTGCTGCTGCTGCTGCTGCTGCTGCTGCTGCTGCTGCTGCTGCTGCTGCTGCTGCTGCTGCTGCTGCTGCTGCTGCTGCTGCTGCTGCTGCTGCTACAAGCACTACATCCTGTTCTAGCCATGACCAAAGGACAGAGAAGAAAAGGTAGCACCCTGAGTCTCTTTCTAGGAGTGTAAAACTGTCTCATGCATTTACCTTCTCAGAAACCTCCAGTAGACTTCTCTTCACCTCTCATTAGTCATGCATCTACCACACAGCTGTGCCTAACCCACAGAACTAGTAGGAGCAAAACACAGAGTTGGCCTAAACCAATCAAGACTCACCCTCTGGAAATCTGAAGCTCATGGCTACCTTGTCAGCAAGGAAGAAGAAAGAATGGCTGTTGGGTAAGCAATTCACAGTACATACCTTGGGCCAAGTAAAATCCTCAGCATAATGACTGAGTTTAATATATGGGTCAAGCTGCCTTCTAGAGACTCATAGGCAAGTACAGAGTCAGCAGATGCTTTCTACAAGAGGCCAGATGATAAATATTTTAGCTCTGAAGGTCATTTGTTCTGTCACACAACTACTGAATTCTGCAGTGGTCATGTAAATCTGGAAATTTCTCCCAAAGGCCCATGTGTTAAAAAGGCTCAGCCTCCCAAGTAGGTGCTATCAGGAAGTGGTAAAACCCTTAAGGAGTGTGGCCTATCAGGAGGTATATAGGTCACTGAGGGCATGCCCTTGGAGGGGCTGAACACTCAGCCACTTCTTTCTCTGTTCTGTTCCTTGGCCATGAGCTGAGCAGTTTTACTCCCCCCACACACTCCTGTTACAATATGCTGCTTGTCACAGGCCACACAGCAATAGGCCCATCAACTGTGAATCAGACCTCCAAAACTGTGAGTCCAAAATAAACCTTTTCCTTTCATAAATGTATTATCCCAGGTATTTTGTCTCATGAATAGAAAACCAACTAACACATCTGCCATAGCTCTCCTCCAGTGAAAACCACAGAAATAGGAGCTATCTAGGTTTTGACCCATGGGCTGTAGTTTCTGAATCCCCAAATTGGTAGAAACCAAGATCTCACACTGGCTGCACATACATTTTAACTGGCAAACTCAAGGTCGATCCAGATATGCACTTCCCAGTCAACCACAGGCCCCACTACTGCCTATTGTCTGAAGTCATGTCACTTTCATATTCTGCACCATGATTCAAGGGTAAAAGTAAAGGTTCGGTTCACACAACGTTCTAGAAAATATCTACTTGCTTATTTATGGCATGTTCTTTTTGCCTGTAAATTTCATTAACAAACACCAAATAATGAAACTGGTCCACTGTGATCCTTGGTACACTTTGGGACTACAGACATAAACACACTCACACATACATTAACTAAATTAATTCAGCTCTTATTTTCTAGGAATGGAGTCCGGAGGACCCTGTCCTAACCCTCCTCAGGAAGGACCCACAGTGGTCCTGGTTGACAAGCTACATGGTAACTCAATCTGTGCTTTCTGCTGACAAGCTGCACTCCCGCGGTCTATGAGCTCAGTGGAATCCTCGATAGAATTATACCCTTTTATTGAGTCCTGAACCATATATTATCATGAATACTAACCCAGTTCAAATGGTTCATCCCTTCTGCCTTAGCGTTAGACAAAGCCTGAGCAATCACCCTTCTTGTCATTGGCAGTGAACCCTGCTGAAACCCACCGTGCTAGTCACACTCCTGGACTACACACCTCGGGGCTCCAAGCCAAGCTGTCCCCAAGCAGTCATTTGGACAAGGACCATGGGAAGAAGAATAACTCCCCTCCCCTAAATGAAATATGAGCAAAGAAAATATAAAAAGCAGCAAGACATGATGGCACATGCTCATAATCCCAGCATTCAAGACGCAGAGGCAGGAGGATCACAGATTCAAGGCTGCCCTGGACTACCTGGTGACACCCCACCTAAAAGAAAAGAAAAAAGAAAGAAGGAATGGTTGTCCCTCACACAGAGTATAGCCTTGAGGTAAAGAAATGCTCTTGAGAAGTACTCTTATCTCCAAGCCCAGCACCTAGCCTCTCCTGAAGATTATGCTTTCTTAAACAATTCCAAGCAAGGAGACACAACTGTTCCTCATTAATTGCACAAATATTGATTTGTTATTTGCTATGCATCCGATATTACACTGGGCCCCAAGGATACAATACAGAACAGAAAATCCCTGCAGCTGACAGTGTGATGTATTTGAGGGTAAGCTGGGGAAATATAAGCAGGTCACCAAGTCCATGAAAGTAAGTTGTCACAAGTGACATAAAGGAAAAGAAGAGGATACTGTGTGTATTCATTTGCTGAGGTTGTAACAAACCATCACAAACCAGGTGGTTTAAAACAACAGAAATATGAGCGAGGCATAGTGGTGCCCAATTATAATTCCAGCACTTGGAAGGCTGAGGCAAGAGAATCGTTGTGAGTTAAAGGCCAGCCTGGGCCACACAGTGAATTTGCGGCCAACCTGGACTACATAAAGATGCTCTGTCTCAAACCACCACCCTCAAATAGAAATGTGTTTTTCTCTCGAACTTCTAGAGGCTAGAAGTTCAAAATCCAAGTGTCAGCAGGGTTATATTCCCTCCCAAGGTTGTAAGAGAGAACCCTCCCTTGACTCTTCCCACTTCAACTGTGCTGCTGCAAGTCTTGCCTCCAAATTCACACAACCACACAACCTTCTCCTTGTGTCTTTTCTCTTATAAGGGCACACATCATCAGATAATCTAGGATGATCTCATCCCGAAATGCTTCACTTAGTGAAAGCCAGAAAGACCTTTTCTCTGAACAAGGTAACATTTGCAGGTTTCCAGATGTGAACATGCCTTTTAAGGAGCTACTGTCCAGCCCGCTATTTGATAAGAGACCATAATGGGGTAACTTACTCTAGATAGAGGCAGGAATGTCATAAAAAGCCTCTGGGGGAGGTGAAATTATGTTGCAACCAGATAGATAAAGAGACACACATCATGCACAATAGGGAAAAATTGAGAGAAAGAGCATTATAACCATGGTCAGCCTGTGCAAAGGTCCTGAGGCCAGCTGAGTTAATGTGCTCCAAAAACTCCAAGAAAGAGAGTATGGCTAAACAAGAGTGAGCAGCATGGTCTCAGATGCCCTGGGTCTGGTGGGTGAGGATTGTCCTGAAGTTGTTGGAAATCATGACGAAGAGCTAGGGTTTTACTTCAAGTGCGAGGAGAAAACCAAGAAAGTATTTTAAGTATAATTACCTGATTAAATTTACATTTCATCTTGAAAATTTTTCAAAGAGTATGGCTAGCCTTAGCTGAAACTGAATTATTTGTATTTAGTTTTAGCCATATAGCCAATGCATCGCATTTCAACATTTATACTACTATGTACATTAATTTATTGGATGAAAAGTACATATAGTAACTCAGATACAAACCAAAGCACATTGTAATCTAGTATCTACCTGTGTTATAGGTTGAATTGTGTCCCCCTGAAGAATTCCTATGTTGAAATCCTAACTCTTAGTACCTCAGGTGTGATTTTATTTAAAATAGGACTTTTGCAGTTATCATTAATTAAGATGAGGTCCTATCAGAAAAGGGTAGGCCCCCCAATCCAGTTTGATTGGTACCCTACAAAGGAAGAAAATTTTCACAAGCACGTCTATGTGGCAAAATGCTTGAGATAATCAATTTACAAATGAGAAAGGCTGATCTTGGCTTAGTTTTGAAGGTTTCAATCTCTGACTGATCAGCCTGTTGCTTCGGACATGTGGCACCATAGTACCTTGTTATGAGAGAGTGTGGTAAAGAAAGTGTGTTCCCCTCGTGGCCAGGGACAAAACAGAGAAAGCAGCTGAACTTAGGATCCTTTGGTGCCCTTGAAGGACACAGGACCTTAGCCAGCTTCCAAAGCACCATGTTGGGGAATGAGCATTTAGCACCTGGCCCTACAGGGAACCTACAGCACCCGAGTAGGTCACTTTCTAAACACAAAGACAGCTATGTACATGCTAAGAAGAGAGGCCAGGAAAAGATCCGCATCTGCCTGTCTTGTCTGAAATTCAGACTCCCAGCCTCAAGAACTGCAAGATAAGAAGCTTCTGCTGTTCAAGACACTTAGCTGGTCCTGGCAGCCACAACAAATGAGCACACTCTAGTGCCACATCTTAGGAAGGAAGGTTCAGAAGCCTAAACTCATCCAAGGCAATCCAGGTCCTCCCAGCACCTCTCCCAGAACATGACAGGGGTCTGATTTACAATCTGTACCAATACTTAAACACTCATCTTCCCCCCTCTACTTCCCCTCTGCCATCTCTACGTTCTCCCTTCTTTTGCCCTGGGTTGACTAATTTGCCAACCAAGCTTCTCCCTAGCTTCTCCCCCACCACCACTCCCCGTAGGAAAAATTGCAGGGTTTTATTTCACTTTTTGAGTTTATTGATACATTTTAGATATACATTATGGTCACATTCAACACTATAAATTTGTATCTGTGGTATATCTTGATTCTAATTTTTCCCATTCCCCTACCCTCCCTTCCACCCTTTCCCTCCTATATACATCAGTTTTGTTTCCATTTTTGTTTGTACCATCAAAGTTTTTTCTTTTCCTTCTTTACTTTCCCCTGCTCCCTAGCTTCTATAATAAGATTTTGACTCCTTTCTCTCCAGGTCCACTTCCTGGATCTGTTCTGTCTTTCTCTTCAGTGGTTATTTACCTCCCAAGTTCTCTCTCCACAATTCTTTCTCTCTAGTGATCACCCCCTCAGCAGCAGAACCCAAGACTCCCCCTAGTTCCCTAACAAAGAGAAAGCCAAAACCCACAAGGCCAAGGTCATGATTCTATCCCTTTCACCACACCTTCCTCACACCCATTCATCAGGAGATAGAGGGACAGGAACAGGAGCATAAACACAATGTTATGTTTTGTCCCTTCTCATACAATTTTTTTAAATTTAATTGTAACCTTGATGAGGGCAGAAACTACATTTTTCCCATTGTTTCATCCTCTATCTGGCAGAATAAACCACTCTACTCAAAGGTAGTACAAAATTATCACAAAAGCTTGCCCAGACCCTGAGTCCTTGCTCCGGGCTCCTGAAGTCTTCTTTCCCCACCTACAAAGTGACTGAGCTCAAAATGTCTGGTCTTAATTAAGCTTTGGTGATATCCACCATGAGAAATGGGTGACATTTTGCCATCTGCTCATGACTCTTAAAAATGGGTTCACTCTTGCTGATGCAGAACCAACAGTCCAAGGCCAAGGGACACATAGGTGAAACAGACAGGGACTCACCGAGTGGACAAGAAGGTAGGAGTAGCTGCTGCCTTGAACACTCCGCTCTCAGTAGCAATTAGCATGGACAGCAAATCCCTTCTATCAGAAGCACGTCCTATCCATCAGGCACATCCTACGGGAGAGAGAGAGAGCGGAGGAGAGGGTCTCTGGCAGAAGCCGGCAAAAGGCCAAGAGGTTACATTATGCACCATGGATCCCAGCTCCTGAGGGAAAGGAACTGTGCTTACTTAACTCCACACTTCCTTCCACCTCTGCTCCATTTCCCAGCACAGGACCTGGCACTCCTTGAAGCTGGTTGGCCAGATGGATGGATGGTTGGATGGCTCCTTGATTGACAGGCTGGGTTTGGTTGGATGAATGAGCAATCAGAATCTCTATTGGTTTCCTGAGTACCATTGTGCGTGCGTGTGTGCGTGTGTGCATGCGTGCATGTGTGTGTGTGCGTGTGTGTGT
Source organism: Thryonomys swinderianus (assembly GCA_004025085.1). Taxonomy (NCBI): domain Eukaryota; kingdom Metazoa; phylum Chordata; class Mammalia; order Rodentia; family Thryonomyidae; genus Thryonomys; species Thryonomys swinderianus. The sequence goes on along the minus strand of PVIC010003971.1, from coordinate 12,260 downwards.
TGCTAAAGACTGAACCAAGGCCCCTGAGCCATTTGCCAGCCCTCTTTTTATTTTCTATTTTAAGACTTCTTGTCACTAAGTCACTAAATTGCCCGAGCTGGGCTCAAATTTGGGATGTCCTGCCTCTGCCACACAGATTGCTGGGATTACTGGTGTGCACCACTGTCAGCTGAGAGCCATTCTTGAAAGACTTGACAATGCCCATCAGGTCATATTAGCCTTGTTCCCATCAACCGAACCCCAACTTCCTAGTCTGAGAAAAAAGGTTAATGGTTCCTTAGAATCCCCATATCCTCAAAGAGGCCCATCAGTTGCTGAGAGGATCACATTTGAGGCATCCATTTGAGAATCTCATTTATTAAACTAACTTCAAGCATTTGTATGAGTTTATCTTTATCTCTTCTCATGCTTTACAAAGTTTCCTACTCAAATCCAAACACTGTAAGCACCTACTGTGCACAAGGTGCCATACAGCTGGTGGTCTTTAAACTTTGAAGCTCACATTAACCCCTAAAAGAATTCTGATTCACTATTTGGTCTTCATATATATTCTCTTGACCTGTAAAATTTTTTATCATAAATTTAAGTCCTACAAAGGGTACAATTCCATTGTACTGTAAATATTGACATTTTATAAATAAAACTGTTACATCACTTTTTCAGTGTTTCCAATGGAATCTAAATAGCACAGCAATTTGATACCCACCATCAACTATTTTTTTAAAGGCATGAACAAACTCTTGCTTATGAGTCAGAAAACTTTGCATTTTTCCTTTTTCCTCATTGAAATCAACTTTATTTGTTCTAATACAATTTTATGCTAGGAAGCTTTTATCATTAAAATTCTTTGTACAATTCTAAGTATCATAATTCTGTGCAAAAAATATATACAAATTGAAACTATTTTTTATTTCGTGACATCATTGGGTTCTAAGTATTAATTTTTTCCTTCTGGATAGAACTGTCATTGCAATCATTTGTACAAGGAAAATAAAAATGTTACAAATTTTGATAGCTAAATATTAAATGTACAGGTGCCATACAGCTGGTAGCCTTTAAATCCTTGAAGGTATATTTTAATTAGAACAAAAAGAGGCCTGAGAGCTTCATGAAACCTTGTGTTTTATTTTGGCCCTCATGGAACCGCCAGCTTCCTTCAGAGGAGAGAGGAAGGGAGGAGAGATCAGAGGGACTCTTGAGAGGAGGAACTCACCAGGCTGGCTCTGGAGGCCACAAGCCAGGCATCAGGTCACTTTTCAAAGCTGGAGAAGGTCTCTCTCCATCCCCACCTTCACCCCCAAAAAGCCTTCTCTTCAATGCAGTTTCCTGGAACTCTGCTTTTAGCCTAGTGAATTTCATGCTGGTTTTCTAATTTCCCAAACTGTAAGATCATCAGTTTGTGTTATTCTAAACCACTGTGTATGTAGGTAGTTTTTTACAGAACCAACAGGAAACTAAACACTAAAGAAAAGTTTCCCACACAGGACACCACAGGACACAGCAGGTCAGAAAGAGATGCCTAATCCTGCTAGAAGCTACAAGTGCTACTCTTTGGTCAAGTCCTTCCCAGCTGAAGAGAGACCACACCTGGACATGCGGCCCAGTTCCCAGATGGTTTACTCTGAGGGCTGCTGCCAGTCTGGGAATGTACGGGCTTGCCAGCACTGTCCCCACAACCACTCTGTTGACTGTGGGGCCCCACAGACTGAATAAAGGCCGAGACTCACTCACAGAGCCTGCCAGGTCCTCACAACAGAAGACATATCAGTACACAGATACCACTATGCAAGATAGACAGCTGAGGATCCTGAGATTACAAGAGGTGGAGGAGCTTGTAGCTGGCTGAGCTACAATGGCTGTTAATGTCCGCTGTTGTGGGAGCTTTCCAAAAATCTGGGTTCCTGAAATCCTGTCATTTGTGGCAACATGGATGGAACTGGAGCCATTATGCTAAGTGAAATAAGTCAGGCACAGAAAGGCAAATACCGCATGATCTCACTTATATGTGGAAGCTACAAAAAAGTTGATCTCATAGTAGTAGAGAATAAAATTGTGGTTTCCATAAATCTTGGGAAAGATCTGGGCAGGGGAAATGGAGAAGGGATGCTTAATGGGTACAGGGTGCATTTGGCTAAGAGAAATAACTCCTAATGTTCTAAAGCATTGGAGGGTAACTGGTTGACAATAGTTAATTCAGTATTTCAAGGTAGATAGTAGAGAAGATCTCAAATGGTCCTAACAAGAAAATTATAAATGTATGAGGCAGTGAGCATGTCAGCTTGATCTGATCTTTGCATGTCTTATACACATATTGACATGTCACTCTGTATGCTGTAAATATGTACAATTATGTTTCAATTAAAAACATTTTTAATTATAAAAATCTACATTCCTGAGGGCCCTTGCAGGGTCATTTAATAAAATCCCCAGATAGCAAACTTAAGCATCTGTCCTTTTTCTCACCTCCCCAGGTAATTCCAAGCACTGCAGCCAATTAAGAAATCAGCTACAGAATAGCTCTGAGTTTCCAGGACAAACTCACATCTCATCATAGGTAACTCGCAGTACCTGACACTGGCCTCCCAGAGAGAAGGACTGATGCAAACCAAAGAAGAAAAAAAATCAAAGACCAGCTGGGGAGATACACTCTTCTGCTGGGTACAAAGAAATGCTTCTCTGTGTCACCCGCACAGGAGAATCACTTGAGAGCTTTTGAAGAGCAGAGGCCACCAGGAGTGGTGACACACATGTGATCTGAGCACTCTGGGAAGCTGAAGCAGGAGGAGCGAGGGTTCTAAATCCAACCTAGGCAACTTAGCAAGACCTTGTCTCAATACAACGAATTTTAAAAAGACTAGCAATACAGCTTAGTGCAAAGGCCCTAGGTTCAATCTCCAGTATCAAAAGAAAAAGTGCCTTTCAGCCCATGGCCACCAAGACACAGACTCTGACTCAGTTGGTCCAGGTGGGACACAGGCTTCAGGAGTCTCAGAAGCTGCCCAGGTGACTCTCATGTGTAACCACAATGAAAACACCACTAGCTTAAAGCGGCAGTAACTACCATGAAAGCTCGTGCTGTACTCGTGATAGAATTCTAAGTGTTTGGTACTTGTGTATGCTTCAATCCGTACAACTATGTTATAAGAGAGGCACAATTCTAATCGTTAATTCATAATAAGGAAACAGGCACAGAGAAAAAGTACTCGGTCAACAACATTTTCTTGGTCTGTCTTTTGTTGCTATAACAGGATAAACTAACATTAGGTAATTTATTTTTTTAAAAAAGTTTATTTCGCCGGGCGTGGTGGCTCACGCCTGTAATCCCAGCACTCAGGAGGTGGAGGCAGGAGGATTGCTGAGTTCGAGGCTTGCCTGGACTACATAGTGAGCTCAGAGCCAGCCTGAACTACAAAGCGAGACCCTGTCTCAAAAAAAAAAAAAAAAAAAAAAAAAGTTTATTTCCCATGGCTCTAGAGACCAGGAAATCTAGGGTTAAGGTGCCAAACTCTGGTAAGGACCGGCTTGCTTCAGGGTACCAGAACAGAAAGCCTCCCATTAGGAGCCAGAACAGACATGCCGGCTCAGGTCCCTGCCTCAGGTTCACCATCACTACATCCTGCCTCCCAGTGGCCCAATCTCTAGACCCCATCAACATATGAACCTGAAGATTAAGTTTCCAACACCTGAACTCAAAGCATACCATAGCATGTACGGTATGTATCTAGAATGTCACCCAAAGGCCCATATGTTCAAGGTTTGGGCCTTATTGGAAGGTGGTAGAAAGTTTAAGACACAGGACCTAGTGGGAGATTCTCTGATCATTGGCCATTTGTCTTGGAAAAAAGATCTGGGGATCCAGCTTCTTTCTCTCTCTCATTTGCTTCCTAGCTATGAGATATTCAGCTTTCCTCCTCCATGTATTCCCTGCCATGATGCATCGCCTTGCTACAGGCTCAAAGACACCAAAGCCAACTAACCACAGACTGAAACCTTGGGAATCATGAGCCAAAGTAAACCTTCTCTCTATAAGTAGCTTATCTCAAATACTTTGTTACAGTAACAGAAAGCTGACTAACACAGGGAGACACACTCAAACCTTAGCAGTCCCAAAGCTCTTAAACAGGAGTAGTGGGGCTTCACAGGTAGTTTAGTAACAGCATCTGTGAGTTCTCCATCCCTGTATTCTATACTCAGGCCTCAAGAAGTTCACATTTCACTGCAACTACCCCGCTGTCAATAAATGCAGTGGCAGCAGATTGTCCATGCATCCCCCTTTGTACCTAGACCTAAAGCCATCTGTTGTTGCAAGAGGAAAGCCAACTGGGAGGGGGCTTCCTACTGTGTTCTGACTGCCCCTCCCCCACTCTAGCCCAGGCAGGAGCTCTCCCAGGGCACAGAAGTGCCTCCCTAGAGCAACCCCTGCACCAGTGCCACTTACCCACCTCTCAGCCCTCACGATCCTCACAGTGTCACCCCTGAGACTGCACACACCTGGAGCCAGGTGGAAGGTTTGTTTGCAGAAGCCACATTTTATCTGATTTGCAAAACATTATGTTCTTTTCAAAATCATTTTAAAACACCATGAACAGATGGGCATCAGGAAACAAGAGGAAAAGCATTTACAAAAAGGATGTGTAGAACAGTGCCCATCTTGTACCAGTATATATGTAGATGCATTTTTAAAACTGGAAGAATGTAAACCAAGATGCTGACAGAAGGCTGGTTTTCATTCTTTCTGATTGTCTGAGTATTCTAAATATTTTACAACTAATTTGCATTACTTTTGAAATAAGGAAGAGGAAATAAGAGTATTTTTTTTAAAAGCAATGGACTATAATAAATTAAGATGTTTGAAATGCTAACCAAAAGTATTTTTGTACCTAATCCTATATTAGTGAAGGTTGCTAAGGGACCATGTGCCACAAATTAGGAACAATTCCAACTGTAGCTCCAGAGAGTAAAAACCAAAGCAGAGGCCACTGGATGGGAGAAAAGAACTGGGGGCCTGTGTCCTGTCACGCTGGCTCCTTTGGCCCAGCTCACAGAAAGAACGAAACTTCACACACACACACACACACACACACACACACACTCTCTCTCTCTCTCTGCAGGGAGGAAGTGAGTGCAGAGAGTGAAGGTCCAAGTGTCCCCCAGAGAAGGGCCAGAAATACACAACTAACATTGTCCCCATTTCACAGACAAGAAAACTGAGTTACAAATAGCAACTTGCCCCTGGTCTCACTGCTAAGAAATATGGGTCGGTGGCCTCTGAACCCAAACAGCCTGATTCTAGATGCCTCAATTTTCACCATTAAATGACAACACCATTACTCCAGAAAGGGAAAATAAAGAGCTTTTGTTCAGGTCAGAGAGTCAGGAGTAAGATTCAAGTGCAGTTTTCAAAGCCAAAGCCAAGGTGAGAGGGAGCACTGGCCTCTCTCTCTTTGCAGCAGAACAAGCAGAGTTAGAAAAAATGGAGAAATAGTAAGAGGAAGTGGAAAGAAAAGTAAAAGGATTATGTTGGCATTTATTTTTTACAAATTTCTGCTAGGTTCATGGTTTCTATAAATAGGGTACCATTAATGTTTGTGTTCACCTGCTTAGCAAAGGAATTATGTGGTATATGTCACCATGTATGTGTGTGTCCATGTGTGTGTGCTTCTGTTTGTGCATATATGCAGGCTTATGTGTGTCTAGACATGTGTACATATGAGTATGTGCATGCCAGGGTTATGAGTACGTGTGTGTGTGTGTGTGTGCTTTGTGCAGGCATGATGAGTGGCCACACCCATGGGAAGCATGACAGAGCTGACCATCCCCAAATACTCTTGAGCTTTCCCAGAGGGAACCTGGCTTCACTGCCAGCAAAATTCCTCCGTGGAAATAAACAGCCTCCCAGAAGCCAGCCAGCAACCCCACGCTGGAAGTGACAGCAGATGTCTCTTCTCTGTCCCCGCCTGAGCCCACAGGGCACTGCGGACAGAGGGGCTCAGTCCGGGTTGTTGACTAATGACAGCAAGTAGGGCTGTGGCCAGGCTGCAGATGCTATTGCCAGGGGCACAGTGAGTGGCCACTCTTGGTCAGACAACTGGCCTTTCACACATTCCTCTGAGACTGAAGAAGAAAGCTGGTTTATTCCCACTCTCGCTGCAGACGCGTGGGGTGTGATGGCTGTTCCTGGGCAGCCCACGTAGCCTGCTCAGCTTGTGCCTCCTCCCCAACTCCTCTGGTCACCTATGAAATTTAACCCACCCATTCTTTTTTTTAATTGATACATAGAGCTTGGAGGTATAGCTCAGCAGCTGAGCACTTGCTTAGCATGCTTGAGGTCCTAGGTTCCATTCTCAATGTCACAGAAAAAGAAGATAATTTGGGGCCGGAGATTTAGCTCAGTGGTTCTGGCGCCTGCCTCGCAAGCGCAAGGTCCTGAGTTCGATCTCGGTAACCACATACAATGCTGGGCGTGGTGAGTCATGCCCACCAGCAATCAATATCACATACCACAGTGCCGGGCTCAAGCCTGTCATCCCAGCACTCGGGAGGCAGAGGCAGGAGGATTGCTGAGTTCAAGGCTTGTCTGGGCTACATAGTGAGCTCAGGGCCAGCCTGAACTACAAAGTGAGACCCTGTCTCAAAAAATAGTAATAATAATTTGATACATAAGTATTCATTTATGGAATATGGAGTGATATTTCCATACCTGAGTGCAGCATGTGATGGCCAGTCAGGGTCACTAGCATGTCCATCATCCCAACTCTGATACTTTCTTTGTGTTGAGAATATTCAGATTCTTTTGAGCTGATAAGAAAGATACAGTAAATTACTGTTAATGGCTGTCAGTCCATGTGCAAAAGAGTGCTAGAACTTATTTCTCCTGTGTAACTGGTTTTGTCCCTGTGAACCAACCTTTCTCTCTCTAACTTCCTCTCTTCTCTACCTTCCCAGCCTCTGGTAACCACAATTCTGCTCTTCACTACTGAGATTCAATTTTCTAGCTTCCAGATATTAGTAAGAAGTTGCCTGTACCCTGCATTTCCTGCAGCATTACCCACAAATATCTGAGATATGGAATGAAACTAAGTGTCAAACAGTGGATGAATGAATAAAGAAAAATATGGTTTATATACACACATAATGAATTGTTACTTAGCCCTAAAAATGAATGAAGTCATCCTGACATTTGCAGCAACATAGATGAAGTTGGAAGACTTTATATTAAGTGAAACAGGCCAGGCACAGGAAGACAATCCACACATCCTCAGGTTGGCCAATCCCTGCTAAGACAACAGTCCCATCCTCAAGTCTGTCCCCCAGATGGTACCATTCTTGTCCCACGGGAGGGCATCCCGCCTATTGAGATTTTTCTTGGAAACAGGCAAACTACAGGAAAGCAAACCCCCACAGAAACATCTTAGCAAGCAAGGATCATCCTTGTCTAATCCTAACAGCATCAGTAAACTCAATGAATACGGCAAATGTGAAAAGTAATTAACACAATAAGCAAAACATTTTTTCAGGGGGGGCTTGAAGGAGGCTGAATGCTGTGACAGTGGAATCACTTGGAAATCAGGTCAAAGAGCACTCCTCCAATGCGGGAGTGGCTGACCCCATTCCACCCCACCCATGGTGATCCTTTTCCAGGTTTTTAAGCCACAGAACTCTGGAATCATCTCCAAAGCAGGGGAAAAAGTACAAGAAATAGAGAACAAATCAAGGATCATTTAAGTTACTTTTAAAGCACCCCGGGGAAAGGTGTTCACTTCCCACGAGGGTCAGCAGCTGAAAAAGAGCAGGTGAGAGAAAGCAGTAAGCAGCATAGCACATTGCGGAGCTGCTGATTAATAACAGTCAGGAAAGGAAGTGCCAGACCCAAGCGAAGACCCACAGAAGTGCTACTGAAGATGAAAGTCCTCCCTTCCTTCCACAGGCTCTCAGTGGCATCTGCTCAGCACCACCAGGTCCTGGGCTGCACATTTTCTGAAGACAAGTGGGAAATGGGAGGCTGTGAGCTCCATGATTCTCCTCCTCCTCCCTTCTGAGCCAGGCAGCCCTTGGCTGCCAAGAAACCAAAGCTGCATCTCACACATCTCATCTCAGAGATGCAAGACAGAAGCCCAGTAGGGTTAGTCCCTCACAGAGAGGGCCAGAGACACAGCCAGACCCTGGGCATCCTACAGCCCCTCCCCCAGCTGACACCACTCTTCAGGCAGGTATCTGGACACAGAGAACCTGGCAATCCTTGGGTTACACACAGTAAGGCTGACTCCTGTCACAAGTGTGGTGCACCCCATGCTGGAACAGATGTGACTTCTCATCTGTAAGATGGGCATGATTCCTGGGCCTCTTATACCTCAGGCAGTGGACATTCAGACACCCCCACAACCTTCTTGAGATTGCTGAGCCACGCACTATCTGAAAATGCTTTAAACGTCACACTAGTCAGGCCAGGCTCTGCCTGTACGGATTGACCCTGGGATGGGGGAGAATCGCTGGCCGACACAGATGAGATTGTATTTTGGAAAGATTGGTCTACAAAGTACTCAGCTAGATTCTTCACATGCAGATCAGAGGGGACCAGAAAGCCCAGCCACTGGGCCACTGTGTTACTTCCGGTGAGGGAAACGTGGGCCACAAGCTGAAGCTGACAACGGCCAGCCACAGATCCCAGAGACATCTCTGTCCAAACTTAGTTGTCTTCTGGGCAGAGACAGTGGAGTTGGTTGCACAGCAACAGGGATTAGGATGGTAAATATTTTATAAATAAATAAATAAATAAATAAATATATATATATATATATATATATATATATATAACCTCAAAAAGATAAAATAAAATATTTCCCTTATCAAATAACATTCCATTTGCCAAAAGGGCCGAAGGCATCAATGCTAAAATCACCCTTCCCTAAGTTTCAAAGACCAGGAAGAACGAAGATGAGGTATATTTATGGACAGCATTGACAGTATTTACATATTAACTCACTGGTGTTCACAATAACCCTATGAGTTTTCATGGCACCCATAGATGAGAAAACTAAGACCGGTCAGGGATTTAGCTCAGTGTTCCAGTGCCGCCTCACAAGCACAAGGCCCTGAGTTCGATTCCCAGTATGAGAGAGAGAGAGAGAGAGAGAGAGAGAGAGAGAGAGAGAGAGAACCAAGACCAGGGAATTTAAATAATTGCCTCAACATCATCCCAGCACAGCTAGGATAAAGCAGAGATGGGACTGGAACCTGTGTTTCTGTACTACACTAACTGCCTCTAGTTAGATGCTAAACATCTAAGTCAGGACAAAACACTGTTGTCCACTGGCAAGCTGGCCCCACAGCTTGATTACTTGGCTCCACAGAGAATAGAAATCCAGGCAACTGACTGAATTGACTTTTCCATTTCATCCAGATGTTTGGCGTCACATAAACAAGATGATGTGTCCATGAGTGGGAGCCACTCAGGAATTAGAACTCTGTCACCAATAGACACACTGTCTTAATTCAGGGTTGTCATCTCGTGAATTAACATCCTACCCAGTGATGTTTGCTTAACCTCTTAGGATATTTTACTCTTTAAGCATCTGTAGCCAATCGCCTTCTGGTCAACTCTGTGAATGTTTGAGTACCAGTTAACAGACATCCTGACTGTTTCTCTTTTTCCTCTAGTATTAGCCCACGTTACACTGGATTTTTTTTTTTTTTGGCTTCACAAATAACAGAAACCATGCATATTTTAACTTCATTTCTGGGATTAAAGTAAATACATAATTTTGGCAAATTACTCAGAATTATGGGCTGGCAACATCTGGTTCGGATATTCTCAAGTAAATTATTGGCATAGTCCCTGCCACATTTTTAATTTTAACCAAAATGTTCTCAGAGACATGTGTTTTCTGTCCCATTTGCATGTAATCAGCTTGAGAGGGCCTTGGAGTCTTAAAGAAGGGGTTCAGAAATAAGCTGCAACACCTGGGCACTGCCCCGAGGCCTCCAAGCCACCCTTCTAACCTCCTAGCACCAGGGTGGTGGTGACCAGGCCACTGGCTGGTGGCTTTCGGCTCCTGCCTCCAGCTCTGCAGAAGGAAAGAGGCCCCAGGTACTGTGTGTACATGTCCCTCGCCCTTCACTCTGCTCCCAAATTACATACCTCGCTTTTATGTCAAGTCCAATATAGCTTTCTTAGCAGTTTCCCCCCTCCTTATTCCACATCAAGAGTACCCAATTACTTTTATAAATACTTGCTTTAAAAATATCACAGTGGCTTCCTGCTGCTTCGAGTTCTGAAGGGCTGTACAGGATTTTAGACTCTTATAAATCTTTCAAACAGTTCATATTTTATCAACAAAGTGTGCTTTTTTATAAACCCTAAGTATAACTCCTCACTGAGGACATTTTTTCAATTATTTGACCTTTCCATAAAAATGACAAAATAAAAGGAATTTTCTTGCCATTTCAAAAGTCATTTGCAATGGCTTCCTGGTGTTTATTAATTCTGCCTCACCCACCAACAAGGGTGGTGTCTCTGGTTAAAAGAGAGCATGAGGGTTGTTGAGTCCAAACATCCCAGCAGAGGTAAAGCAGGGTTATGTGCCGGATCTTTAAAAGAAAATTCCAGGAAGGCCTTGGCTTTGTTGAAACCAAAATATTCCCTAGCTTAAGGCAGCGCCTTCCGAAGTGAATCTTCTCTGTGCTCACCAGTGTATGTCATGAAGTCACCAAGGACACAAAAGGGGCCGGCCTGCACTGGGGAAGTGACTTCGTGGTCCTCAGGTTACCACTGTTCTGCCCTGTCGGTGTGGTTTTCCACTGAGAATAACTTGAAAACCCCCAAGGGCTAGCGCTTAGGAAATGAACCTCAGAACGACATGCAACCAAGAGAAGATTCAGTTCTTTGCATGACAACAACCAAGCTCTAGCTGCCAACCAAATGAGTGCCAGAAAGCTCAGGAGTGTAATATCTTAGTCCACCTCTGCTACTGTAATGAAATACCTCATGCTGAGTAATTTATAAACGACAGAAATTTGTTTCTTACTGTTCTTACAGGCTGAGGAGTCCAAGATCGAGGTGGCAGGAGACTCTGTGTCTAGGGAGGATTGTTCTCTGCTTCCAGGATGGCACTTTGTATCTTTGTCCTCACAGGGAAGAAAGAGGAGGACACAAAGAATGAACTCTGTCCAGTGGCAGAAGGGACAGAAGTGCAAAAGGGGTGAAGCCCTTTCATAAGGGCTCTAATCCCACCCCAATCATATGGACCTAATCACACTCTCAAGGCCCCCCTTTTAATAGCACCTCCCCAGGGTTAAATTCCAACACAGGGATTTTGGAGGCACACATACACTGAAGCCATAGCAATGTCTGTTAGGTCTCTAAACTCTGATTTTATGTCTAGAAATCATCCTAGAAACAGAAGCAGGTTGAGAGATAAAAGAGGAAAGAAATATAGTCATGGTGTATTTTGTAGCCTGGTGCCTCAGATAGCCAAAGAATTGTAGAATGAGGTCTGGCTTTTGGTTACATACCCCTGACCGCCCCCAGAAAATGCAGAATAGTGCTTCTGATCAGCTTAGCATCAACACTCCTCAAGCCACCCGCTTCCCATACATTCACTGAGCAAATTCTCAGTGCTCCCCTAAGGTGTGCTGCTCACTTCTCCTGGGAGCTTAAGAGGATCCAGAGAAGAACCAAATGGGCCCCTCCCCGGCATGAAATCTGGAGTACACTGTGAAGCTGTGCAGTGCAAGGCACTGCAGGAGGAGGGCTGAACAGTCCAGGTGAGTCAGGTTTTCCAGAGAAGCAGCACCAGGAGGGCGTGTGTGTGTGTGTGTGTGTGTGTGTGTGTGTGTGTGTGCACGTGCGCATGCATGCGCACGCACACACACACACACAAACACACGAACACAGTATCCATGAGGGACCAGTTCCCAGAACTCTGTATATCCCCAAATCCACAGATACTCGAGTCCGTTATATAAAATGGCGTAGCATTTGCGTAGAACCTAATCACATCCTCCTATACACTTTAAATCACCTCTGGATGACCTGTAATCCCTAATATGATGTAAATATCATATAAATAGTCATTATGCTGTATTGTTTAGGAATTAATTAATAATTAATGTTTAGGAATTAATTAATGGTACATGTTTAGGACAGGCACACTTTTTTCAAATATTTTTGGTCTGTCGTTGGTTGAATCTGTGGACACAGATCCCGAAAGAGACAGGAATGTCTCACAAAGAATGGCTCGTGCAAGTATGAGGCTGGCAGG
>PVIC010003970.1:0-65426 GCA_004025085.1 Thryonomys swinderianus | reverse complement strand
CATGTCAACTCACCCTAAGTATCATTATTTGAACAGAGCCCCAAAGCAAACCTTATTCACTTGGAATTCCTTATTGAACTATTTTATATACTTCACAAATGGTTCTGACCATTTCTCATTAATATTTAAACATTCAGGTGTTCCAGTAAGATAATCACAGCTACCTTGAGCATAAAATATCACATAATCACCAGACAGACTCCTCTAGGCTGAGTCAAAATATTTAACAGCTGTGCTATTTAGAAGCAACCCCCAATCCATATTTTAAAATCTCACAATGAGAATAAGGTAAAATTACATCTGACTATAAGGATTTAGGATTCTAGGATTGCATTCTACATAGCTAGGAAAATATTCCAAGCCATAGCCCGGCTCCAAGACAAGGAAGGTTCAGCATCTCTGAGACATGGAAACCAGCCAGACACCTACCTTCTGTCAGTTTTTAGTGAATGAAATAATGAACATCCTATTAAACTGTAGATCCAGCACATTCTCTTTTAAAGGTAAGTCATGCAAATACTACTGCCTGACCTCTGAAGTCTTCCGAATGGCCAGCAAGGATCAGAAAAAACGCACTGTTGTTTGTTTTAGTAGTGATTAAATAGAAATTCATGGGCCGGAGATTTAGCTCAGTGGTTCTGGCTCAATGCCTGGCAAGCACAAAGTCCTGAATTGATCCCCAGTCACCACATACAATGCTGGGCGTGGTGACTCAAACCTACCAGCAATCAATACCACATACCACAGTGCCGGGCGTGGTGGCTCACGCCTGTCATCCCAGCACTCGGGAGGCAGAAACAGGAGGAATGCTGAGTTCGAGGCTTGCCTGGGCTACATAGTGAGCTCAGGGACAGCCTGAACTACAGAGCCAGACCCTGTCTCAAAAAAAACAAAAAAGAAAAGAAAAGAAATTCATGAACTAGGACTGGAGATTTAGCTCAAGTGGTGCTGCTGCTACATTGGAAGACAAGGACCTGACTTTGACTGCCAGTACTGCAAAAAAAAAAAAAAAAAAAAAAAAAAAAACAAAGGAAAAGAGGAGGAAGAAGAAGGAAGAAGAGGAGAAAGGAGAAGAAGAAGAAGGAAAAAAAGAAGGAGGAGGAGAAGAAGAAGAAATTCATGAACTAAGTCAAATCTGTTACTTAGCCTAGCACCACCCAAAAGGTGTTCTGGTCTGCCTGTACCAATCTGTGACTAGACCCCAATGACATAATATAGACATTGAGAATAAATAAGCGGAAAGTTAGAGAACAGTTTGACAAAGTGATTTACATGGGTCAAGTCTCATGTTTTGAAGTGAGCTTTCACTTTACGTCTCTAAAAACATTTCACACTTATTGAATGCTTCCAAAGTATGTTACCCTGAATCAGATCTAAGAAACTGTGCCGCTCTGTGATGATTCAGAAGCGCTTACTCAGACTTCTGCACCGGAGACTCCAGTTTTCTGATGAGCTCTCTGGTTCTGGAAGAGATACAGTGTGGCAAGATAAACTGACATGGCCTAGCTTTTTAGGAAGGAAAAACCTCACCAAGAAGAGGGTGAGTGAAACAGAATGGTTCCCGTGGCAACACATCTTTATACGTACACCCAAATGCCTATGTCTTTAATTATAAAATGCCATGGATTATAAACCATACTACAAATATAATACAAAATGAACAGACTTGATTCCACCAAGTTCAGATTTGCAACAACTATACCTCCACTAAGTGAAAATGTCAACTACTCATTATATTATACGCATGAGGAAAACATAATTTGTTTGAAAGGATCATAAGTTGAGGTTAAATGTTGAAATGACCTTTTGCAAATATAAAAAGATGGAGGCAGAGGGAAGGGAAAGAAAAAAAACATGAATAGAATTAACATTGTTATGTATATAATACAAAATACCGCCTTTTCATGATGAATATAATTATGTGCTACAAATACTAATTAAAAAGTAGTTGTAAGTCTCACATGACTCAGGCTTGCGGTCCCGTCAGTTACGTTCAGAGTATGGGCTCCTAGAAGCGCCATCTTCTCTCCACCGCCCTTTCCCACCCTAGGGCCAGGGCGAAGGCCATGGGGCAGCCACTATGTCTTATCGCTCGGAGGAACAAGGAAACAGCCTCTTCAGGGTGACTCAGGAGCTCCATCTCACTGTTAAAGATTCAGGGACTCCGACGGGCCACTCTTTGAAGGGAAGGAGCAAAAGACAAGTGAGAACCAAGGTGCAGAGGATGGAAAGCTCCTCCTCTTAGAAAGGAGCCTGGAGGAGGGATCTCTCCCATCTGGGGTGCTCTTTCCCCAGCCTGAAGCATCCAGGAGGAGGCACCTCAGGGAACCGGATCCCACAAAATAGGAGGCAGCCTCTATGTGGGGTGCTGCTGGGGCGAAGAAGGGCTGCACCTTCCCACCAGAGCCCAAGCGCACATCCACCAGGCCCCTAAAAATCCACCACGTGTGAAGGCGGCACGCCAAGGTGGTGATCGTTCCACATACTGGGCCATCCGGAGGCTTGGCCAACCTGAGGGTAGTGGGGGCGGCCTGGCCTGTGTCGTGCAGAACCCTGTGTGAGGCAATAAGGAAGCTGTGGTCGCCCAGAAGAGGCCAGGAGATGCCAGAAGAGCAGGCAGAGTGCTGGACAGACTCAGGAACAAGGATCTTCTGTAGACAGACACCAGGGAGAGGAAAGAGCAGGTGAGGCTGTGCTCAGGGTAGACAGTGAATGTTGGGAAGGACACAATTTCCAAGGAGACCATGCCTCGCTGGTTACTGCCAAGGAAGAAAACCTTGCACAGAAAACAAAGATTCTACAGGGGTGCCTACCGCTACAGGTTCTCCTGCAGGGCAAGAAGCCGTCAGCTCTGAGACGAGGGACTGAGTGACCCGTGAGCAAGACCTCAACCTCCTTGGCGCGGGCAGGTACTGGCCGGAAGGGGACGGCATGAGGCTCCTCCAGTTTAAGACAGGTAGGGGTACAACAGGCAAAGGACTAGAATGTGGCCATGATGAATCAGCTCCGACGAATCCACCCCCAGATGCTGTGGAGCTCACAGTGGCAGAGGGCAGACAGTCATGGGCAGTGTTAGGAAGTGGCGTTCTGGCTTGGGTTTGTCATCACTGGAATCCTAGGCTCCCAGGTAGCGCATTTCCATGCACTTTCGCCGGCACAGCACAGAACATTTAGCAGAGTGGGATCAAGGGCTTTAGCACAGCGGGAGGGATGAGAGGAGCCCAGCAGAGGGCGGCCAGGGGGAGAGAGACTGTCAGGTGATGCAGGGCACCTGGCCTCGCAGCAGTGCCCTTGAAGAGAGACGGTGCTTGCGTCTAGCTGAAGAGCCTCACAGAATCGGAGGGAGGGGATCTATGAGCTTCCTACCAGGCACTGCACAGGCCCAGCACCACCCCACAACAGCGAAGGGGACACAAGGAGACTGAAAAATGGCTCCCTGCAGCTGCCCTGCCCTAGACCATCTGAACCAGGGACGGGGTAGAACAGAAAAGACAAGACACCCCACCAAAAGGGATGGTACAGACACCAAAGAACGGATAGGCGTAACACCGGCTCATTTATTTCTAAGGAGTACAATATTTATACATATGGATTTGAACTATTTAGCTCCGATCTTGTACAATATATACTGAAATAAGTGCGGATGAAATGGTGGTATGCCAAGGATTTTCTTCCAATTAAGAAGAGAGTGTAGGGCTGGAGATTTAGCTCAGTGGTTCCGGCGCCTGCCTCGCAAGCACAAGGTCCTGAGTTCGATCCCCCGTAACCACATACAATGCTGGGCGTTGTAACTCACGCCCACCAGCAATCAATACCACATACCACAGTGCCAGGCATGATGTCTCAGGCCTGTCATCCCAGCACTCGGGAGGCAGAGACAGGAGGATTGCTGAGTTCCAGGCTTGCCTGGGCTACATAGTGAGCTCAAGGCCAGCCTGAACTACAAAGGGAGAACCTGTGTCTAAATAAATAAATGCATACATATATACATACACACATGCATACATACAATAAGATAAAATAGAATAAAAAATAAAACATCTTTGTATCTATATTAGTTGTTTATGTGACATTTGCACCATTATGTTGCCTGTTCAAGGGGTTAGACGTTTGCAAAGATGTTTGAAGGTTATTGTCAGGGTCTTTGCTATCTCTTATACAAGGACTGTTCTCATTGGCTGTTGGCCCTGCTTGTGTGATCCAAAATGTCCTCTCAGCATCCTTAATTACACCCTCAAAGAGCCTTTTTCTTAGTAAGGTCACTTCTACAGGTTCCAGGAATTCAGACGTGGCCTTAAAGTTTTAGGGAGCACTGTTCAGTTCCTACAGGTCTGAAGTTGGCTGTGCTGTCATGGAGGTGCAGAGGGTCCTCTCTAACATTGTCCTTTGTACTCAAACTCATATGTAAATGAGGCATGCAATCTCTGGCCCAGTTTTCTAGCTCTGCCATATCACTTCCATTTTAGCAGAGGCAAGCTTCCCTAGGATGCAGACCCTGATGCCAGCATTTGATCCAGGAATTCCAGGGTACTGGGACTTGGGTGTCCCTGCAGGAACAATATCTGAGCTCACAATGTGAGCTTGGTGTGGCCTCTAGTTGGAAATATCTTCATGCCTCATACAGGCAGGTGAGATCGTAGCTATAATTGGATTTTTTGTGGAAAAGGGGCATGAATAGCAGTGAGTAACAGAGACAGTGTGATCATGTAGGAGAGGGCAGCTTATTTCAGCTACCAGTTATAATATTATACAAATACTACATGTGTGAGTGCGTATAATACAATTTATTGTTTTAATTTTTTTTTTTTTTTTTTGAGACAGGGTCTCGTTTTGTAGTTCAGGCTGGCCCTGAGCTCACTATGTGGCTCAGGCAAGCCACCGCGAACTCAGCAATCCTCCTGTCTCTGCCTCCCGAGTGCTGGGATGACAGGCGTGAGCCACCACATCCGGCACTGCACTGTGGTATGTGGTCTCGACTGCTGGTGGGTGTGTTTTAAATTATTTTTATTGATACACTATGATCACAAATAGCGTAATTTAAATGAAAAGCTAATTTTGGAGATCGATGGGAGGTCAGCGTAGATTATGGTTTAGGATTAATAAGCTAAACTTGTTCCATCCTGGGGCACAATGATGTGTGTTTCTCCTTTTTGTCTTTTTTTGGGGGGGAATACTGGGATCGAACTTGGGGCCTTGCGCTTGCAAGGCAGGCGCTGGACTCCACTGAGCTAAATCTCCACCCCTACCTTTTTGCCTTCTTCAGATCAACATGGTTAAGTATTTCATTGAGAATTATTGTTTCTCTTCCTCTTTCCCGTCCTGTCCTGTGGTTTCCTGTAGCCAGTACCCTGTGCTTTCCTGTTCACAGGCCTCTTCGGAGCCTGGGGAGCATGCGCATGACTGTCCTGTGGTCTCGCGAGGTTTCACAGTGCCTCCATCCAAAAGCTTAGATGGTGTTGAGGGACTGGCTTTCTGGGGCCATATTCTCCCCCTCGCTCACCACGGGAAACAGTGGCCAGCTGCTCCGTGGCTGTGTTCCAAGTGTGTCAACCACTAACTGGTTTCCAGTTCCCCAAGAGCAGAATAATCTTGGGTAAACATGGCCGTTGGAAAAAAGCAAATATTTGCCTTGGCAGCCACCATCTCCCAGGAGTCTGATCCCTGTGTGTTGTTGGGGGACAAAGCAGAAGTGACACCACAGGCCGTGGAATCAGATACTAGATCTAGTTAGAAAGTATTAGAAGTATATAACTGAGGGCATTTAAAAGGGAACATCCCTCCCCATGCATTTCCACGTCTTTTTCTTCTAGCCTCCCCCCACATCCCCAGACAGGTGTGAATGTGACATTGCCTTTCACTTCAGTTGTCTCAGGCTGGGCTTCTTTCCTTTCCCCTGTTGACATTTTAGCTTAGATGAGTGTTAATTATGTAGGGCTCCCCGCGCATTGTGGTATGGTTGGTGGTGCTCGTACTATCTAGCCACTGAGTAAAAAAGCCCCTGCTGAGAAACACTGGGTTAAGCCAGCCCTCCTGGTCAGCGCTGCACTGTCTGGTTCCGTGCAGGGCCTCCTGGGTTTGCTGTGCTTTGGTCTCAACTTTAGGTCACCTTCCGGCCTAACCGCAGTCCACCTGGCCGGGACGGGCTCTCGCAAAGACGCGGGCGGCTTGCGATAAAACACAGCATTGCCCATTGACTTTCGACAGGCTTTTTTCCTTCCCGGGCTTATTTCCATTCCACTGGTGGCCCGGAAGTGGGGCTGCCAGTCACGCGAAGACAGGTCTGACACTCGGCGCCGTGCAGTTGCTCTGCGCCTCCGCTGCGCAGCGGAGCGTGACAGGAGGCTCTTGCCCATCGTGCCCGCGGATCAGTCAGGCTTCCTTTGTGTCGTGAGAGGGGAAGGTGCTGAACCTCCGTGTCACGGTGACGTGCCACACGGGCAGACACGCTTCCTGGGCCTCCTTGACTGTGACCATGGCTTCTGCCAGCCAGCCTTGCTCCTGAGAAATCTTCCAGAAAAGCCTCTCCCTTTGGGACTGTTGATCTGCCTTGAAGGCCTTCAGCATTTTAGTAATTTTTTTAGATGCCTTGAGTTGTTGACGTAATGTCTCACTAACAATTAGTTAAACACACAATGCTTCACTTTCCTGTGCTGCCTCTTTTTTTTGCCTCTTTGTAGTTTTTGCTTGAAAATATTGAGTAGAAAACTCTAATGGGTCCCATGGACCCCTCCCCAGTTTCTGTGATTATCTGTTCTGGGCATGGTCTGGTCTCCTCTTTACACTCTCTTTTTTTTTTTTTTTTTTTGAGGCAGGGTCTCACTTTGGAGTTCAGGCTGGCCCTCAGCTCACTATGTAGCCCAGGCAAGCCTGGAACTCAGCAATCCTCCTGCTTCTGCCTCCTGAGTGCTGGGATTACAGGCGTGAGCCACCACGCCCAGCACTGTAGTGTGTGGTACTGACTGCTGGTTGGCGTGAGTCACCGTGCCTGGCATTGTTGTATGTGGTTACCAGGGGATCAAACTCGGAACCCTGCGCTTGCAAGGCAGGCGCCGGAACCACTGAGCTAAATCTCCAGCCCCACAAAGACGTTTTAATCTGTAAAGATGTTCCACTCACTTTTACCCTCATGAGGACCGGTAAACAGCTCAGTCATGCAACAGGAAAAAAGCACGTTAAGTTCCCTGTGTTCCACACTCTCAAATAGTCATTACGTAGCTGAAAAATATTATTTATCAGAACTTCAGAAAATAATTATTATATAGTTACATGGAAAATGCTGACAGCTAAACCGTACTTATCATGTGATCACAACCACGTGAATGAACTCAAGCAATACAAATAACCAAATAACACCACAAGAAAGAGGATCTGCAAGGAACTGAGAATACAAACTTCTGAGTATAGAGCAGGGAGGGACTATTTCTTGCTAACTTTTCATTTGGTATATGTTTTCTATAATGGATAGATACTCCAATTAGGCAAACAATATTTTAAAGGTATATTAAGCTTCTTTGGCTATTCACTGCTGCCAAGGAAGTTTAGTTCAGTTCAGTTCAATTCAGTTCAGTTTTGCTCTGCTTTGCTTTGTTTTATTTTCTTTGATTTGGTGGTACCGGGGATCGAACTCAGGACCTTGTGCTGGCAAGGCAGGTGCAGTGCCACTGAGCTACATCCCCCGCCCACTGCTAGGGAGTTTTGGACAGAAGCCAAGCACTTCTCCCAAATGTGTGCTTCCTTCCCTCCAGCCTCATCACCCTAACAATTTAATTTCTTGATGACCTAAGACTCCGCCTGATCCCTTTGCCCCAGTGCACCCGGCTCCTTCACCCGCTGCAGTGAGTGCAGGCTCCCAGAGGGCAGGGTTTGCTCTGCTGTCAATCACTCGTGCAGCCAAGGCAGGCGATGTCTCTGGTACATGGTGCTCAGTAAGCACTTAGGAGGCAACTGATGTCCTGCTCATACAGAGCCTCCTCCCTGGTGCTTTCCCAGCCTGTACCCTCTGTGCTCTCACAGAACATGGTATACACTTCCCTAACATATCTGCCCCCCACTCCGTTTTTGGTGGTAATAGAGATTAGGGATTGAACCCAGAGCCTCTGCACTGAACTATATTCCTAGCTCTTTTCATGTTTTCTCAGTTTTACAAGAGGGTCTCACTAAATCCTCACGTTACCCAGGCTGTTCACATCCGTGTTATTTCCTCACCTCATTAGCAGGACACATGCAGATAAATGAGAACACTTATGCCAGAGAGTTCACGTGTCCCTCAGGGTAACCCTGAGAGTTACACTCATTCCCACTGTATAGATCAAGACACTGAGGCTTGACAGATGAAGGAATAGTCCTATGGCCAGTACAAAGCAGGGCTGCCTGATTTCAAAGCCCAGACTTTGACAGGGTTATCCGAGGGCCAAATGCCAGTTTGTCTGTCCTTCACAGAACACTGGAAACTTGTGAGGGCAAGGAATACGTGTACTTGCTTCACCAAGGCTGCCTGGCATGGCTGCACACGACAGACATGCAAAATTCACTGGTCAAAAGGATAGGTGTCTGTCCTTACGGCAGAGTACACTGATTCCTACTAGGGGTAACCCTAGAACTGCAGCTCTGAGGTTTAAAGGGTCTGTCTAACAAAGCAATTAAGAAAAAGTTCCAACCTTATTCAAATTAATGCTTGGCTATGCAAGGAATGTAAGTCCAACTACTGCCAGAGGGCACCCTGTAATCAATCCAGAGCTACTCAATTATTAAGTATTCTGATAACTGTTGCTTTTAAATCCATTACCAACAGACCCCCAAACTTCTTACTGGACAATGTCATAACCCTGTGTTGCAGACTGTATTTCAAAAACCTCTTTTAGATCTGTCACCTGTCAGTGCCATGCAATACATTACGTTTATATTTCGGTATAAGTTTTTAAATTTCTCTGTAATTCTGTAAGTTAGATACCTTTGCATTATTCCAAACTAGTGAAAAATTTCACTTTGCCTGAAGAATATTGTAAACACTGCCAAAAATGCTATTTGTCCATTTTACTCATTCGCAGCCATCAAAAGAAAGATTTTTGTCCTCAGAGTGGTCCCTGGGGCATCCCCCAGCACGGAGACCCTGTGATGTTTAACACTCATTAACAGCTTGTCTGGGTTTGCTGCTCACGAATCTCTAGCAAGGCGACACAGGCACAAATTAGCAGCTTCTACATGCACCTCCTCCCTCCTTGGGGTTAATTATGCAGGCGATACTGGGATATTTTAAGCATTTCTGAGCACATGTGTATCAAGGGACTGTGGTGTCATTCCCGGGAAAATTAGTGTGTTGGAGGAAAACAACACTCAAGTGAAATCGGTAAAAACAAATGTGCAAGGCGCACAACCTAGGGGTGCAGGGCTGGTTTTGTACACGGGCCTGTTGCCCCTTCAGAACTTCATCCCTCTCTTCACTCGCTTCTAAAATCCAGTGAGCACCCATAAGGATTCCAAACTGTTTTCTGCTGCCTTTGAGCCCAGCCCCTCTGCTCCATCTGGACACCAAAAACTTCCTGCCAGTGCGTGGCTTTCAAGAAGTCTACAGAGCTGCACTTCTGACGGGGAAAAACACACCAGACAGCAAGGACCAGCCTTCAGGTTGCTATCTTGCCTCAGCAGGCCAGGTGGCCACGACGTGTGAGCCTCCGTTTCCTCATCTGTAAAAGAGGACTGACTGGGTAGGGGCCACCACGCACGGATGAATAAAGGTCATGTGTGATAACTCTACAAGTCAAAAGGCCAGCACTGGCCTGGGGTACAGCTCAGGGGCAGTGAGTTTGTCCTGCGTGTGCAAGGTCCTGGGTTCAATCTCTTCAGAAGAAAGGAGATGGAAAGACACAGAAACTAGGGCTGTGGGAACGGAGGCTGACCATGAGGTGTTTAAAAATGTGAATACAAGCCAAGCATGATGGCACATGCCTGTCGTAGCACTCGAGAGCCAGAGGCCAGCATGAGCTATACAGAGATCATGTCTCAGTGAATGAATGAATGAATGAATGAATGAATGAGAGAAAAGGTGTGGGGGAGGGAGGCAGCCAGGGAGGAAGATAGGCAGACAGTCCTTATGGATCAACTTGCTAGATCAAAAAGTACAGCATACCAGCATTTACCCAAGCCCCTGCCCGAGAACACCGCCCTCTTCAGGGTGGTGGGAGGAGAAACTAACAAATGACTAAAGTGAAAGATGATGTACACTCTGCTCCGAAGTTTTGTAGGGTTGCTTTGCCTTCCTAATGGCTGAGGGCACAGCTGGAAGAAGCGGAAGGGATTGCAGAAGACTTTTCAGAGGGGGGGCGGGCGAGCTGACCAGGAAGGGTACTAGGTCACCGTGCCTGCCACAGCATAGGAGCGATGCCACTATGGTCACAGTGGTATGGAAAGGGAGACTAGAAGGACAGGGCCCGGGAGATGCCCAGGATGCTTCAGGCGGAGACTGACACCACCGCCTGTGTGACACTGCATTTAACAGGAACCAAGGGCCACAGCCCACAGGTGCCAGGGGTCAAGGACTCTCAGGGATTCTTGGCCCCACAGTGACTGGGCCTCTAGCAAGTTAAACAGAGATGTGTGGTAAAAGCAGACCAAATTGGCCTAATGTAAAAAAACATTAAGACCCCCCAAATACTTAAGGTGATGACAGAAAGGCATGCGATATGGGACACATATTGGTTCTAGCAGAAAACAAAATCAGAACATATCATTTGCTTAAGAGAAAACACAATTCCTAAACTGTGCGGGTCTACGTGACGGTTGTCACTGATTTGAAGGGGAACAAGCCTTGGCCTTGAGGAGCATGTAAATAAAAAGGAGAAAGAAGGCAAGGCGACTTTTAACATCAGGTGATGAAGGCTAAGGACACTCCTGGGAGGGACAGAGCTGGGAGCAACACAGGGAGGAGCGAATGGGGGAGGAAGGGAAGAAAGAGGCAGAAAGAGGCAGCAGCAAGCGGAGACTGCAGGGCAGCGTGGGGGGGAAGGGCAGGCGGCACACAGTGGGTCAGAAGGGAAACTGAAGGCCGGTGGGGGGCGAGGGATCCGAAGGCCAGCACAGCACCTGACGCCCGCTCTGGGGGCCAAGGCACTTTTCATCTACAGGGCTTCTTCTATCCCATGCGAAGTGCCTAGAAAAATGTTCCCGACTGTGACTGGAATGTCAGGGCCTTCGTGCACTCTTCTGGACTGCAGGGAAGAGTGGAGAAGCTCCCTGCAGCGCTTCCCAGAGGACTTCAACGTAAGGTAAACTCACCGCAAAATGGTCCCAAGGCAGAAGCCCTAGAGAAGGCATCATAATTATTCCACACAAGTCCCTCAGCTCCTCTGGCAGACCCAAAAGTGAAGGAGAGGGTTGGAGGAAACGCGGGCACACCCGCTGAGGAGGGGCCTCCCTGGGGTGTGTTACATTCCTTTGAAAACAGGGCCCTGGCTATAATTTGTGTAATCAGACCGAAGATTGGACTCCAGGACTCTGCTTCCCATTTATTACAATATCATGCTCCTGCCCAGGAAGCCCCACCCGAGCTTTTGCTTGGAATTTCTTTCCTTGATTAGGTGTAAGTCCTATTATTCCCGCCACTCAAAAATAACACACGAGCCTGCTGAGTTTGCAATGCACAGCCCAGGCAGAAATCCCATTACCCCAGCGCAGCCCATCCTCCCTCTACACTCCTCTGAAAAGGACAAGTCCTTTCCCTTTTCTACTCCACAGAGGAAGAGTGGGAAGCAGGAACATTCATGCAAAAGGAGAGGCGCCTGCAAGCCAGAGATCATTCCACAGCCTCTCCCCACCCTGGGCCACTGTTGCCTGCTGCTCTGCCCCGGAAGAGACAAGGAGGCCAAGTCCCCCCCCCCCCCCCCCCTCCTTTTTTTTTTTTTTTTAACACTGGGCATTGAACTCAGGGCCTCTGCACTAAGCAATATTCCTAGCCCTTTTTCATTTTGAGGCAGGGTCTTGTGAGTCACTCGGCTGGCCAGGCGGGGCTTGAATTTGCAATCCTCCTACCTCAGCTTCCCAGAGGACTAGGATCGCAGGTGTGTACCACAGAGCCTAGCTCACCACCCCATCTTTACCATCGGGGCTTGTTCCTCTTCAAATCAGTGACAACCATCACACAGACCCAGACAGTTTAGGAATCGTGTTTGGCTCTTGGCAAAGCTCCCCTCATTGGTTGCCTCTGGTCAGCAGATGTGATCTGATTACCTTCTTTTATAATACCTGGCTGGGTCTATACTCAAAGGAGAGCTGGGTCATGGTGCCAAAAGGTCGTGTACAAAGTAATCCAGAATGCTTGATGGTTCTTACAGCTAAGCCAGAGGGTACAGACAATTTCATTCTAAATCCATGGTGTGGATCTGGATGTCCCCCCAAGGTGGCCTTTTCAGAGGGAGGTGGATCTAGGATGTGTGATGGTGGCATTAAGGGCATATGATTACTAAACCAGTACATTGATTGGCCTGGTATCGCCCTAATCCTGGTAGTCTAGATAAAATAAAAGGGGCAGAGAGATGCCGTCTTCTGCCGCCAGCAACTGTTGGCTCTTTGCCATGGACTACCCTTCCTTGAAGGCAGCTGAAACCCCTACAAATTGTAAGCTAAACAAATCTTTCTTCTTTAACTCATTGTCAAGTCTTTTGTCTCAGCAACGAAGAGAATACTAACAAATACTTGAACAAGGTAAGAGATATGTTGTATAACTTGGGTACGTGGGGATCCGTCCCACATCACCACTCCTCCCTTCAGAACAGTTGTGGAAGTGAAGGAGCCCAAGGCCCGTTCCCAGACTAGACACGGAACAGCTTGTCCCCAGAAGGCTAACCTGGCCAGTGGGACTTCCCTGATCACTCAGCCATCCATTCTGGGGGAACTCTGGATTAAAAGTTTAGGAAGGTTCAAGGGCTGGGGCAGCCAAAGAGGGCTACAGCAACCTTGCAAATTCATGTGCATAAGAGGAGGAAAAAGCCCATGGGGATATGGGAGCCCACAAACCACCATGACTGTCTCAGTCCTGGGATCCTTAGGTCCTGCTGCATTGGACGAACAGAAATTTTCCCTGTTCACCTCACTAGTGCAAATGGGTTTTTAGTGCCTGCAAAGACTCCTGTAGAAAATAGGGTATGTTCAGTGTATAGAAGACAAAACCCCTCGCTAGACAGCTGCAGGGTCTAGCAGCGTAGCACAAGATGGACCTAGTGACAAAGTGTCTCTGGTGTGTGGCCCAGGAATGGGGAGCTAGATTTGCAGGGAACACCTTGGAAAAGATAGGTCTCCAATGTGGCCATGGCAAGGAGGAAGGGTATACTGAACAACAGGACAGTACTGATGATCCCACTGTGAATCAGGCTCCCTTCCCACAATGCTTCTGAGCATAGCCCACATCCGCTGGGCTAGTGACTGGGATCTTGGCCCACACTCATTGGGAGAGGCTCAACTGGCAAGTGCTCCTTCTTCTCTTCCTGGAAATCTAGGAAA
The DNA here is from genome assembly GCA_004025085.1 of Thryonomys swinderianus. NCBI lineage: Eukaryota > Metazoa > Chordata > Mammalia > Rodentia > Thryonomyidae > Thryonomys > Thryonomys swinderianus. The sequence goes on along the minus strand of PVIC010003970.1, from coordinate 51,935 downwards.
CTACAGCAGCCTCCAGGGAAAGCTACTTGAGCTCTCTGCACCCAATGTGCACAGACAACAAGGAGGCTGCTGCATGAAAACCTTCCTCCAAGCTTCTCGCCTGCCTTCTTGTGACATCATTAGCTGAAGGGAAATGGGATGTCCATTCATAGAGGCTCAAATAGGATCCAGAGTATGAGACTCAAAAGTACACCCCTGTGAAAGATGTGGTACTGAAGGCAATGAAGAAGCAGTAGGGGAGCTCTTGACCCTCCCTCTTTTCACCTAAAAACAAAATAGATTTACAAAGACCAAAGACATCCCTGCCTGAGGCACTACAGGAAGCTCTATTAACAGACTGCACTTATCTGCCAGTTGTTCGCCATTGTGGCTTATAACTGGACTGCACCCCTCTAAAGGCTCATGTGCTCAGAGGTTTTGGGAGGCAACTGGATCATGGGTGTGCTGGAACTAGATTAGTCCACTGTTTGCTTTTGTATAACTCTGGGTATGGCTAATGGAAAGGCTCTCCCTAGGTATGGATGACACCAACCAATAGGCTTGTAGCCTGGATAAAATAAAAAGGGAAAGAAAGACTTGCTTCTGGCTGTTTCCGGCCTACGCCTATATGGACTGTTTCTCCTACGCCATTCCCTTCTGCCATGTGTCTTGTCTTACAGCCAGCCAACTATGGACTCAAATTCTGAGCTAACATAAATCTTTCTTCCTTTAATTTACGAGTGTTGGGTACTTTTCCCCCCAGCAATGAGAATGTAACTAAATTATCCGCCCACCCTCAAGTTCCGCCCTGCATGCTAAAAGTCCCTTCCTCCTGTCTTGTGACTTTTCCAAATACTGTTCTTCACTGAAGATTCCAGATTCACTGAATTAAAAGCCACCTCTCTGAAAACTACCTCTTAAAAAAAATCTCTATTTTTCTCTTGTTTATCTGTCTTTTGTTTCAGGTCCATTTCAACTTGAACTTAGGAACCTTGAAGAAAAAAATGATTTTTTTTTTCCCCTACAGGAATTATATCCTGAACATATATGACAGGTTTTTGGGGGAGTAAAGGGGTGGGATTATAGAGGACAAAATCAAATCAGAAAGGCACAAGTAGGGCCTCAAGAAGCTGAGCATTTATCTGAAGAAATATGACAGGTCACAGGTGACTATAGCCTGTAAGCTCCAAATGCTGTAAGATTCACATCAGCTGGATGGAGAAATCATTCCTAAATCCCATATGCAAGGAAATTGTACTTGGAAAATACCACTGAGTTAGAATAGATGCCTGTAAATAGGTAAAATCAAAATGGCTATATAAAAATGATTTAAAATAGTAGACAAATTACAAGCATGGTTTTAAAATTTCTAGCATGAGTCTTTTCTTTGAGTGTAATTATACTCAGAAGCCTAGTAAGCAAGACAGATTCATGAAACAGTACTGCTCTGGGAGAAACAGGAAAAACACCCAGAACCTCACGCTCTGAGGCCCAAAGGCCTCCTCTGCAGAACACACAAGCCAACTGTGCAAATCCTGCTTGGACAGCATTAAGAATTAGGGCTTGTACCACACTGTCTGACCTGAACAGTGCCTAAAGGAAGTGGTTCCAGGCAGAAGAATCTAAAAGCAAAAAGGAATGATTTTCTTTACACAAATGGAGGCACCTACTCTTTGGTAAACCAGGTACGGGACCCCAAAATGGTCCAAATGCCACAGCCCTGGGCCAGCACACTGTGCACCACATGTACCACCATCTCACATGATAATTCTTTTTAAAACTTATGTGATGTGTAGCTGGGTATGGGTCATTACACTTAAGAGATGCTCAAGCGCTGAGCAGTCCAGACAAGGTCACACACTAAAAGTTCAAGGCCAGACATTAAAAAATTGTCAGGTACATCTTTGAGACAGGTAACTTTCTTCTTTGAGGGTATCCTACTGAAAGATAAAAAATTAGTGGGAGTTTCTTTGTGTCACTTAACGGCTTATTGTCAGATGAAGATGAGTGACTAAAAAGACTCTTCTTACTAAGATGAATATTTAAGTCTCTTTCAAAGATAATGTCACAGATCCCGCAACATAGCAGTTATAGCTTTCCATATTTCATAAGCAAAACTCAAAGATAAGCAATAAAGAGCCATTACTCATCAAGGAGTTTTCAAGGGGTGATGTGATTAACCTGATATTACTGTTTATTCTAAAGTTTCTATAATTTGTAAATATTTCATAATATAATTAAAATATTAATCATACATAGGTAAAGTTTTAATATACACTGGAGAAAAGTTAAAGAACTCAAGTAAGTCCTTTCCCTATTATTGACAAATTAAAAATTAGTAGAGCATAAAAATAAGTTTACTTGCTATTTTTCAGTAACAAAAATAAGAGAAGAATGTAGACAATTATCTGAAATATTTTCCTTTACACTTTCTTCTTGGGGCCTCTCCCAGAAATGCTCTGGATGAGAAACTGTACACTTCAAAGAGTGTGAGCCTCTGGGTTTCTGATGATTATCTGAATGCCTGCAGAGTAAACAAACAAAGACCATCCCAAGAGTAAATAAACTAAGAATCTCATGGGGAAGGGAGCTCATCATACTTACTTCCAGGAAGAGTGCTGTTTTCTAAGTCAGACAGCATTCACGAACTTTAAACATTTATGAATTCGTCACAAGAAATGCAACGCAAAAGATTTTTTTCTAAAAATGTGCATCTCTGCCAAACTGTTAATCTGCTTCCAGGTTCCAGGCCGAGTGCTGAATTTAGGAAGGAGGTGAGAAGTCCTCACACAGATGACACTCCCTTTCAGGGCTGTGGTGAAGCCCTGGGCCTCCTCACTGCTAGAGGAATGAAGTGACAGCTGGGTGGTGGGCCACTCACCGCGGATCCTTTAGCCAGCAGCACCCTCCCAATCTTTCTCATTCTTCCCTGGAAACAGTTCTTCTGAGCCTTAATAAACTCTTGTGTTTCACTTCACTTTTCTCTAAGGTAAACAGGTAACCCTTTGCAATTTCTCCATGCTTCCATACCAGAAGTGACTTACTCACACACTTTAAAGGTGTTTCCATCAGTCAGTTACTAACATCTTAAGACTTTCTCCCAGGACTACTTTTGTTACCTACAACATCGAAAGTTAAAAGGCGGGCCGGAGATTTAGCTCAGTGGTTCCGGCGCCTGCCTCGCAAGCGCAAGGTCCTGAGTTCTATCCCCGGTAACCACATACAATGCTGGGCATGGTGACTCACGCCCACCAGTAATCAATACTACATACCACAGTGCCAGGCATGGTGGCTCACACCTGTAATCCCAACACTCGGGAGGCAGAGGCAGGAGGATTGCTGAGTTCGAGGCTTGCCTGGGCCACATAGCGAGCTCAGGGCCGGCCTAAACTACAAAGCGAGACCCTGTCTCAAAAAAAAAAAAAGTTAAAAGCCACAGCTTTTAAATATAAGCAGGACTTAACACTCAATCAAAATCGTGTATCTGGAATTGGGAGGTGGTGGAAGGACTCCTTCCTCACTTGAGATCAAGGCAATCTCATCTCTCTCCAACTACTGCAGCCTCTGTGTGGCCAGAAATACACAGCACTCACCAACTACCCCCCAGGGTCCTCTTCACTCTGGCCAGGTGACAGGAACAGGAGTTAGATAACAGGCCCCTCAGATGCTAAAGTGTTCCCCACATTGTAATCATTCCTCAGACATCTGCTGTGCTAATTTAGATTAAACTATCTTGGGTGGACTCTGGGTAACATTTACATGTTGGCATCCACTCCTAGCCAGTGTTTTACTTGTGAAATGAACTTTTTTTTTTCTTCTGGTACTGGGGATTGAATTTGGGCCCTTGTGCGTCCAAGGTTGGCATAGTACCACCTGAGCTAAATCCCCAGCCACTGTGAAATGAAATCTTATGGATCTCTATCAAACCTAGTGAAAAAAAATTACAACTAAAAAAAATAATAATTCAGAGAGGCTGACTTCTATGTGACTTTAGCTACTGGCAAAAAAAAAAAAAAGATTAGATTAAAAGATATTTATCACAAGTCAATCATAACACAAAGATTGAATAGCTACAAAAAGAAACATCATGTATATAATTTCTCCTAATAAATATTTTAATACACATTTTATCTGTAATGAGGAAGATTTTTTTTCTTAAGTTATCCATGGCTACAAAGCATAAGATAAAGGGCATGTAATAAGCAAATATACAATACTTTTATCTTAAAATTCTAAATATAAATACATTCATTGTTACATGCATCTCTTTAAAAATGCTTCAAGTGGCACATCAAATTCAATTGGGAAAGGGTGAGACAAAGAAAGACTCTGAAGCTATATTTTAAATATCTATATAAATCTTTTCAATCTAAAATATACATAACAATTTTATCACTTTAAAACATGCATGAAAAATAATATAAAGACATTTTGAAGTTAGCATTACAGATTGGTGCAACCTTTTCCACAACACGTGAAAGAGGTATAAAAATATCTGTATCCTTTGACCCAGCAATTATGTCTTTAATAAATCTGTATAAAGAAAAGCAAACTAGTTTAAGGATCTATCACTGGAGATCACTCAAACGTAGGCTTTAAAAACAGCTCACAAAAAGAATACAGTCAATTCTCATTTTTGCAGGAATTATGTTCCATAAAGTCTCTACAAATAAACAAATACTTCACCACTAGTCCTAGGGAAAATACAGGGTTAAGTTCCTGTGAATTCTGGTCAAATCATTTCCTCACCTGATGGATGCATGACTGTATTTTATGTGGTTTTGTTTAGAGACAATTTACTTAAAGTAAGCTGTTGTGACACTGACACTGAACTCACACCAGAGTCAAGCAGCATTTTCTCCCAAAGGCATAACACAGCCTTCCTGAGCTTAGGAAACCACGACAGCCTTTGAAGACTCTTCAAGGCCACTGTAGGCAATAAAATTGGTAAGAAGTACAAAAACACAAAAAACAGGACACTAAACAGAATCCCAAAGGGGACGCTAGTTAGTAAGGCAGTGTATCTGAGCGGGATTTCAGCTAGAACACTGCGTACTTCCCAACTTGAAGTTCTTGCACAAAGTTTCTTGCACAAATCTTCAAATACCTACAGATGTGCCAGACGTGTTGATGTGGAGTTACAAATGAATCCTATCAAGTAAGTAAAACTTGAAACATAGGAACTATGCATAATCAGAGTCAAGTGCACGTATTATTAACTTTAACTGAATCAAACTTTCAAAAAATAAGTTAACAGCAGAATAAAATGCAGGACATAAAACATATGTCTCTGGGGACTGGAGATTTAGCTCAGTGGTTCCAGCGCCTGCCCAGCAAGCACAAGGTCCCTGGTTCGATTCCTGGTAACCGCATACAACAATACTGGTGTGGTAACTCACACCCACCAGCAGTCAGTACCACACACCACGATGCAGGGCAAGGTAGCTCACACCTGTCATCCCAGCATTTGGGAGGCAGAGGTAGGAGGGTTGCTGAGTTCAAGGTTTGCCGGATTACACAGTGACTTCAAGGCCAGTCTGAGCTACAAAGTGAGACCCTATCTCAAAAAGAAAAAAAAAGTCTCTGGTAATTTAGTGGTTCTCTAGCAGGGGTCATTTTGCTCCTCAGGTGGCATCTAACAATGTCGGGTGACACTGCTTGACTGTCAAAACCGGATCCAGCAGGTAAAGATGAGGTGCTACAATACACTGAACGATCCACCACACAGTCCCCGACAATAAAAAATTATCTTGTCTGAAACAACAAGATGGAGATATCTCAGGCTATCTGACCCATTAATGTCATTTTTAAAAGGATATCTTCCTGTACCTTCTATCAATTCACACTTTAATGCCTAAAACAATAAATGACTGTCAAGGATGAAGCAACTTTGCCTCTTTGCTCATTGATCATGTACTTTTCAAACCGCAACGCATGAAATAGCACTAAATACGTAAAAGACACAAAGCAGTTAGAAGCTATATTGAAAAGCATGACTTCCCCAGTCTTTCACGGAGCCGTTGTGTTGCTGGGTAGCTTCAACAATGATGTAAAATACTGAATCAGTCTGAAATCTCATTCTCATCTTAACATCAGGTAACAATCACCATTGCACAGGAGGTAAGAAGTATAATTTAACACATATTGTCCAAGACACAGAACCCAACTCATTCCTAGAAATTTTCAGTCAAGAGGAGTTAGTTGGAGATGGATCTCATGGTTACACTGTCTGATGTGAATGTCTTCCCATGTCTTAATGATTCTATGAAGGGCTCCAGTTTCAGTGGCTCATAAAATATCCTTAATATAAATACAGGACATTTCGTTCACCAGCCCTTCAGTGAAGACTCAGTATTCTGTGTTTGTTAATCAATCATATTTAAATATATTGAATCAAGACTCCAAAGTCACTCAAAAGCATTCCAGATGCACAAAGCCAAGACAAAACGGATAAATAAATCCCAACTGGGAGGCAGATGAGCAGACTTAAGAACTGTACTTGAAGTTTGGAACTTGAGTTCTTGGCTGCAATTGCTTAGAGCCAAACCATTAATTCAAGACTCATCTTTTTCCCTGGGAAGATGTTTTAGTTTAACTGTATAAAAATAACCCTAAGATATTATTTCCTGTCCTAGGCATACATTGTTGGAAATGACAAGCTCCACTGGCTGACGTCTTTAGCCTCACCAGAATCCTGCTGACCACTGGAACCAGTAAACTCACCTCCATCCTTCCTGACCCCTCTGAGTCCACTCAGACTCCCCTGTTCCCCTGGAGCCTCTTCCTTCAACCCTCCCACCCTGTGCCTACATTTTGCACCTCAGATCTAGCACTTTGTGGAGTAGGAGTTGGAGAGGGAAATGCAATCACATGTGAAATGCTTGGGAATTTGACTTCTATCTCACCCCCAGTTGCCTAAGAACCACAGCTGCAGACACAGAGTAACACTTGGACCCACCTAGAAATGACATCACTGTATCCTTGAGTCACTTGTCTCTTTCCTCTGTTCTAAACACCTGCCCAGAAAACATATCCTTCAAACCCACTTTAATCATCACCTCAACTGGGAAATGTCATCTGCTAACACTTCCAAGTGAGAGAACTGTCTCTTCTCTGAACTGCCGTGGAACACCACATATAATATATGTATGTAAAACCCCGACTATCGATCTGTCAAATTCCCCAGCCATCCTGGAAGTCCAAAGGTAAAAACCAGGCACCATGTCTGGATTTATCCCCTGGGACCAGGACAGCTGCTGGCACAGAGCAGAAACTCACTGGATAGATCAGGGGCCTCTACTGAAAATTTCAGCATCTATATACTTTCTTGCTAATGTTAATCAGTGAATAACCCCTGACAGAAGGATGTTAAGTAGGGTGGGTAGAGCTCTCAGAGTGCTCCACAGTAAGCCACCAGCATTTGGTACGCCACAAGGTCTCAGGACAGGTCAGCCAACTAAGCAACTGTGCACAATCCTTATGGAGCTCAAAGAATGAATGAGGATGAAAAGACAAATAGGTTACCAAAGAACTTCCTGAGCATAAGCAGGTATGATTAAAGACAGAGGTCATCAATCCAACTGACCACCTAGGACACAGGCGATACTGTAGTAATACCCTGTGACAATATCTATAGGATCAAGTTTCTGGTCACTTGTATTAAAATTTAAACTCACCCCTAATTTTGCCTTTGACTGGACACTCTTTTGCTGGTAACCCATCCACTACGTGCCATTCATTTCTGCCTTTCTAGATTTTTACTTTAGGAAATGCCTATATGGAATCCACAACATGTGGGTACTACGCTTCCTAACCTGTGTACCAGAGAGTGAGTTTTACTTACATAAAACAATCAGCACAATTTAAAACTTGCTCTAACCACGCATAAGACAAGCAGAAACGTAGGTCCAAGCAGGGGCACTGCCCCGGCTGTCAGGACGGATAACAACTGCTCAGCGACAGTAAGCTCACGTCTCCTGTTGGCTCATTATGGGTATGAGCAAAGTACCACGGAGCCCTGTCTATTGCTAGCTGCTTCCTTGTGAACACAAGGGAATCTAGGGAGAGTAAGACAGACCAGAGGAACCACATCTGCAACTTGAAAGACTTGCCTTTTAGCAGTTACAGAGCAAATGCCTTGTCTGTATTGTTGGCTTCCTGTTACCCAAAGCTTTCTGATATGTGTCCCCACCTGCTCTTCCGTGTGACCTTTCTCTAGTCTCTTAGATTTGCACAAATGCACTGTTCCCAGAGTCTGTGCACCGTCCCCCAACACACCTCCTATGTTCCCACCTTCACATTTGTGACTCGCCCCCTGCCTACAACGCTCTTCCCTCGGTCTCTCCATTATCCAAATTCCATGTGATCTAGGCTCAAGCTGAGTTCTAATCCCTCTCAGGGCGGACATCCAGAATGATACTTTCTCGTCCCATCTGAGGGTTGGCCTAAAGAACATTACTCATACTAATTGTCATCTATATTATGCCCATATCCTGTTTTAGTTATCCTCGATGGAAGCATATCCAGGCCAGAATCCTGAAACCCCTTGCACATGTTCCCTCAAACAATGCCCTGCAATTAGCAAAAACCAGTAAATTCTGCTTAGGCAAATTCAAACCATGCCTTAGACCTCCTGGTCGCCGCCAGTCATCCTCTCTTAATTCACACTGCAGCACGGAGGATAGAAAGTAATTTCAGCTGCAACATATTTCAACATCACAGAGTTGGCTGTGGTCCTGTCACATTTCACAACCAGACTGGCAGTCACAGCTGGATGAGGGGTGGCAATTTATCATGCTACTTTCCCATCTGCAGACTGCGGAAGTCCTTCCAGTGAAGATGCAGACTAACTCGGTATGTTCTAAAAAGTAAAGGCTCCCAGCTTTCTAGCATCTGTGTACAGTCATTCCAGGGAGGCACCCACATGGAGGCTATGAAAACACAGTTCAAGGTATCCACAGGACAAAAGGCTCCACCATGTTCAAGTCCTTCTCATCTCCTTTCTCACTCAGAGCAGAGCCCTAGGGTCACTTTTAGGAGATCTAAGGGAGGGACATGAAATAAACAGGTGTATTCCCACTGCAGGGGTAGACAATAAACAATAAGGTGAGGATTCGCGTTGGGACTCATTAACATTGCTATTGACTAGGACAAGGGCATGGGAATAGGGAAAACATGTAGAGTGTGTGTGCACGCATGTGTATGTATGTACACACGAGACTGTGCATGTGAATACACTCATGTGCGTGTTGATGTCCTAGTAGTAAGGATGCCATTGCATGGGACTGTTACTATCCTGGCTACTCAAGATTCAATCCCTTTGTGTGTGCAGCAGGACAGGACACCTGACTACACAAAGATTTTGACATCCCAGGCAGGGTCTATGTTGACCCCATGTGTACGTCTTTCCACAGATTAGACATAAAAGGGCTCCTGACAGAATTGAGAGTGGATAGTCCTTAGTCTGAAGCAATGCCTCAAACATGGATATACCTATAATGACGCGACTTTCACCTGCGGGCCATGGTTAACTCTACCATCAACAGCAGGCTCCACGATCAGCACTGGATTCAGTCTTTCAATGCTGTTCTTCGTGTTCTTTCTGCCCTTGTTAATTCAATTCTTTTCCAGGGTCCCAAGTAGGCCTGAAGAAGTCCATGACCCATCAGCAAAGCTTTGTAACAGCCACAACTGTTAACAGCCGTGTTCTCCGTGGGGCTAAGCCTTCCAAAGTCTTCAAGAGTGAGATCTATCATTCGTCATGTGGTTACTAATGATGATTCTCCAACATCTCAATTTTTTTTTTTTTTTGTGAGACAAAGTCTTGCTATGTAGTTCAGGCTGGCCTTATAAGTATAACTGAGCCCAGGCTGGCTCTGAACTCATGGGAATCCTCCTGGGTCAGCCTCCTAAGTGCTGTGATTACAGGTGTATGCCACCACACTCGGCCAAGGTCCCTCTTCTGAAGGACTGTGCTTTGGCTGCATGGCCAGCAACCAAGCTGGTATTACCACCCTATCCGCCTTGACCATATTACCAACATGGGTGCTCAGATGCCAATGGACCCTATGCCAAGAGGTCTGCTGTCCTGCTCTGTGCCAGCCAGAAAGCAGACCACAGAGTGGAGCTAAGAGGACTGTCCCTTGAGCAGCCAGCCTGGAGCGTCACCTCTCTTTCTGCATTTCTTCTCCAAAATATCTTGGCAGCTCACAACTAGGGGGCGAGAAATCACACATCCAAATGAACATGGCACAAGCAGCAATCCAAACAGCTGCTCTTCTATCATGGGAAAAGTAGACCAACCACCAGCCACAAAAATTCCATCCACACTTTCTGGTCCATTCCAGGACCTCAGTACAGAAAGACCAGGCCACATAGCTCACCTGTCTGGCTTCCTCTTAAAGGGGAAACCTCAGCAAGAATCCACTCTCATAAAGCCAAGTGGTGAGCAGCGTCTCCTGCTGCCACCAACATACTGGGAAAAAGCGCCTTTGGGGCAGTATGGGATAGTCCCCTGTTGCCCCATGCTGGGTGGCATACCATGTCAACGTGGAGGTCTGTTCTCCCCTCAAGTGACACTAACACCTGTTTCCACTGCATCCAGCTTATAGTCTTCTAGAATGTTCCAGCCATACCGAATGCCCTGCATGTGTGGCTGTGCTGCTTCACAGAACCAGATAGGTACAGTGAGGAGACAGCTCTCAGCCCTGAAACAAGGTGGTACTGCCAGGTGTTTGGCCCACATTCTTTCCAAATCATGTTGAAAGAACCAACAAGATTAGTCCAGGACATGAAAGGCCGTCACTTGGGGTTGACCTTCTTGGTACCTATTGACAAGAACTTTCTGAGGCCCCAGTCAGAACAAAGCCCTGCGTGCCCCCCAGCCAGGTGAGATTCCCACAGGTGCAGGGATGGCCAAGTTCCCTGGGGCTCACAGAGCGATGTGGAGTTCAGGCCTCTGTCCAAGAAGAGAGAACAATGGCTCTTTACTAATTCATGTGGGCATAAAAGGATATGCAAATTTGCAGAAGATTTGCAGCCCTGCTATGCCTGGAATCCTGCCAGAAAACTCAGGAAAGTGCATGCACGAACATGTGCAAGAACACACACACACTCACACACACCAGACACTATGCAAATGCCAAGTTAAAATACATTAGGAAATATTTTTGATTATGCTAATATACCTTTCCCCCTTTTACTTTTTCCTCTCCCAGAGAAGAATGTAGATTCTCCCCCAGCAACTCAATCACTAATGCAACAAGAAATTAAGGCAGGAAGATCAAAGAAAGCACCTATTGTTCAAACTTCATTTTCCTACATAAGCCAGAGACAGAGAGAGAGAGGAGACCTTAAGACCTACAGTGAACAGCTTGAGGCAATCCCCACAACTCCCTCCTCAGCCCAGGCCTAGGGCTGTAAACAGTGGCTGTGATGGCACTCCTGACAGGACACAAGGAAAACCAGGGTGAAGCTGGCTTATTCAATACCATTTCTTACTGTCTTTACCAAGCGCACTGGCTGCCATAAACAGTGGAGGTAAAGAAAAAAAAGAAAATGTAGGACTGTTCAGTGGCAAGTAAATTAGCAACAGTTGCTCCCAGAAGTGGAAAATGTTCAAAAATACATCTGAACTATGACCTCCTGCGTGGCCTGGGAAACCACTGCTCTTCACAGAACAGGACTGCTCCCTGTCCACACTGTGCAAAGTTCTCCCCTCAGCATGGATTCTTTAATCAGCCCCATGCCTTCTGCAGTTGTCCTTGCTCATCATCTTTTAAAAGATCCATGGAAAGGCGGCTGGAAAGGAAGACAGCGTGAGGCGGACAGAGAGCAAAGAGGCTCAGCAGCCCCGAAGAAGGGAGCAATGGTTTGGAATGGGTTAGCAAAGAGGCACTGAACTGGGCTGGGAAAACCCATTACCCATCTGTCCAAAGGCAAAGCCTTTCGTATTTTTTAAATGTCTGCAGAAACAACAAGCATGGTTTTTCAGGGATTTGAAATATGGATAACTCATATGAAGTAAAGTCTCAAGGAGAGGAGCTGAGTCTGAGAGCCTAAGATTCTACTATATAAAGTGGACAGGGCACGTCTCTAATGACTTTCTGGGTACACAGGAGCACAAAGGAGTACGACAAGGCCCTTCACTAACTCTGAGAACACTGAGGCTGTCATGTAAGGACGTCAGAGTCCATACGGGCCACGCTGCCCTTCACGGCAGCCTCGGGCTCTGGAGCACAGAGCATAGCTCAGAATTACGTGCGTATGTATTTGTGACTATGTTATCCACAGCGACTCTCTGCCACGGCCTGCAGTAACCCCGGCACATGTCTGCTGTCTACCTTCTGTCTCACGACTGTCCACCCAACATTCAGTGAGTCTCATGATGGCAGAGGCCAGATCCAAAAGGGGCACAGAAATCTGTCCCTTGGGACCCAAAAGGCCCTGGTTCCAGGATGCGCCTCCCTCCTGTACATCCACAAACCCTCAGATACTCATCTTTCACATAAAATAATACAGTATTTTCCGGTAATCTACATATATTTCCACATACACTTTAAATCACTTGTAGGTTACAGAGAAGACCTAATATATACAATGTAAACATTATATAAACAGTTTACAGAAAAAAGTCTGTAAGAATTCTGCACAAGTATTTGCAATACTTGGACAGTGCACTGTTCGGAGGCCAAACCTGTGCAGAGGAGAGCCAACTGTGATTGGATCTCCAGCCCCTGCATAGTAATACACGCTCAGCTAATTCCAGCCTAACTGCCTGGTCTAAGAGCTAGATCCTGAGCTCCTGAATAATTAGATGATGTGTGCAAGCTGTACTTGTGGATGATAATATGCAAAGACAGTATGCAAACTAAGCTCTCAGGGTTCTGAGGAAGAGCAGCGACGGTGACAGTTATTAAACAGTGCGTGGGGACAAGCAGCTCTGAAGGAAATGGCATATGGATTGAAGTCACTGGAACAGGACAAGCACTGATTCACACCCTCCCCCTGCTCCTGCAGAAGACACACGGAGACAACCTGCCCAGGGTGAGCTCCCCCGGCAAACAGCCTCTCCCTGTGTCTGTGCTTTTTCTTGCAACCAAAAGAATCCTGGTATATACCAGGTGTGTGGCCTCAGAAAAGTAAACATTGAGAAGCAACACGTATTTTGAGAGTGTCTACAGATTAAGGAAGGGAACTATGGGGTCCAGGCACAATTTCTGGAGCTTAAATTCTAAATAAATATTCACTGTTTTCAATGAGCAGATTCACCACAGAGGTTCATCACATACTTTTTCTCATTATTGTGATGAATCAGTTTTCAAATAATCCTGCAAGAAGCAAAGCAGGGTGGGGATGCGGGACCCAGAAACAGACATAAGAAGGTTAGTAATTAGTGAAAACTACAGCTCTTTCCAAAATGGAAGCAAACATCCTTAAAGTTGTAATAAATATAACACAGGCACACGGAGCCATAGACTTTACTACTATACACACAAACAATATCAACAAAAACCCAGTGCAATAAAATCTAATTCTCATAAAACATTTCAGGGAGACATCTATTATATAGAGGGGAATATTATCAGTTGGACTGTCTCAGGCTCATTTTTATTACCATTCCTTCTTCTCTTTCTCCCTCTCTCTCTCTCTCTCTCTCTGTCTCTCTCTCTCTCTCTCTCTCTCTCACAGATACACAGACATACATAAATACACCCAGAGAATCTAGAGAAATGGGGCTCCATCAGGTGGGGGTGACCCTGGGCCAGGCTATAAGAATAAGAGGGATGAGTCCCTGGGCCAGGAGAGCCAGAGTAGAGATATAAAACATGTCTTTAAGTTCAGGCTCCTGAGTCAAAAAAGAAAAGCTCGTTTGTCCAAAATCCAAGGAGCAAATTCCAGGCCGGAAATAGGAGAAAGAGCACAGAAAGTCAAGCACAAGAAATAAATGAGTGGGGAACAAAAAAAACGAAGCTGGGCCAAGACAGTGGCCAATAATAACAAGAGCCAAGAGGGCACTGCGCAAGACTGTTACTTGCCTTGCATTATCTGTCATGAAGAGCTACGCCATCAACTTAGCCTGGACTTGTGCGTGTCTTTTTACAAAGTCAGAATTTATTGAACAACAATACAATCACTCACCAGCTAGGTCGATTTTGCTAGCTTTAACTCACTGGGTACTGGGCACTCAGCATTTCCCTTGGACTTAGGGCCAAAGCAATCACCAGTGCTTTGATTCTAGCCCAATCTTAATTATCAATATCTCTAGCATTCAAATCGTGTATCACACTTCACACACCATTTACAGGTTGGAGAGTGGCTTTTTAAAGAAGTGTGAAAACCAAAAGCAAAGGCTGTATAGATGCACAGTGGTCACAGCAGGTGGCCAGATAAGCAGCCAGGTGGGCTGTCAGGGTCTGAGCTTGTTTCAAGGCCAGGTCCTGACAGCAGGCACTTTCCGCAGCTCTCAGCAACACCCAGGGGAGCTAAAGCCCACGGGACAGAGGCCGACGTCGTCGCTAGTTGATGAGCCGTTCACCAGGTCTCTGCCAACAGGACGAGGCAGTGTGTGTCATGTACCCCCAGTGCTGGGCCCCCTCCTTTCATATGATCTAGACTGGGCATGGTGTCTGTTTCCCCAGCCAAGCTCAGGGGCCTGGTTTCCCGGATATGGCTTTGATAGGTGATGTACGCATGTGCACTGACGTAACTTGGTAAGCTCACAGGTGACAGGGTTTTATTAGCACAATTTATCTGCTTGTGCTGTGCACCTGGAGGTTGTTCTTCTCCGGAAATTTTGCGAGTCTAGCTGCTGGTGGTGACAGACGAGTCGCCAAGTCCTTCCACCTCAGCACTTGTACTCAGAATAAAGCAAACTGCTGCTTTATAGTTAGGAGTTGCTAAGGGTAAGGCTCAGCCTGAAAACTACTGTTCCTATTCAACACCGAATAACACACCCTGCTCTCCACGCTATGACAATCCCTGAAGTTGTTACTCTGCTCATATGTAAAGTGATTACAGAAAATTCTCGATATACACAAATGTAAAGAGAACAATGAAACCTCATTACCTATAACAAAAGAAATCATGTAATTTCTGATTCCTAAATCTATTTTCCCACTGGCCTCTCACCAGTATTCCTCCTTCTCAGCTCTGAAGAACCACCAACTCATCTCAGAAAGGCAGGGAAGGGGCGGGTGGGTAGATTCCAGTCTTGTGGTCCGGTTCAGAAAGCACATGACCCTGCCTTCAGGTGGGTGGGAACACCGTCCATCTTCCCAGTCTGTATTCATCAGTGACCCCCAGAAATGTGGGTGGGGCAG
Organism: Thryonomys swinderianus; assembly: GCA_004025085.1. Taxonomy (NCBI): domain Eukaryota; kingdom Metazoa; phylum Chordata; class Mammalia; order Rodentia; family Thryonomyidae; genus Thryonomys; species Thryonomys swinderianus. The sequence goes on along the minus strand of PVIC010003970.1, from coordinate 36,636 downwards.
CAGAGGTGAACTGTCACATCAGAAAGGTTAGGGAGAAGATGTCTCCGAAACCACACCTTCCCCTATAAATCATTAGGAACAAACAAATGACTCTTGGCAAGGTTACGGCCTGAGCTTGGGGTTTTTCCCCTGAGTCTATTAATTTTGTCTTTCTAATTAGATTGTGTACTCTGATACTCTGGGAACTGCGCCCTGCGCCTTTAAGGATCAGATCCAAATTGCTACGCACAAGGGAAAAAAAGCTGACCTTCCAGGTCCTGCCATTCACCTAGTGCTCAAGTTACCTAACAGTAATTCGGTCACAATGAGCTTCAGTTAAGAGTTTTTACATATAACAACAGCCCGGTTTGCGGTTACAGGTCTGGTAGGTAGCTCTAAAGATCATTACTTGTACTTCTGTCTCCAGGGCCTAGGCCCTGACACGAGGTAGGCCTTTGGTTAATGCTGATCAAATAAAGAGCAAATTAAATGAGTAAAAGGGAGCAGCACACGTTAAGCTTTGAAAATCTCTCCAACATATGCTCTGTGCCTGAAAGACAGAAAGGCAGCTGAACTGATGAAGCCCTGAGTTAGGACAGACCTCTCTCCGGAGGACACTAATTTCAGGGCTCAGGTACCTGACAGACAAGCATGGGCTGCACTGCCCGCACGTCACAGTGATACCAACTCTAATCACTCTCCGCCAAGCCTCATCTGAACTGCAGCGTCCATTACCGTCACTCCCATAATGCCCGATTCCCGTCTCGGCACCTGGACCCTCTCCCCAGACAGAGATGTGCAAAAGAATGCCACCAGAATATTAAAAGCCCAGTGGATGGAGGGGCCAATCCCACCCACCGCCCAATCTCAGCACACGCACCATTTAACAGGACAACCCTCCTCCACGCTCAGCAACTTATGTGTGTAGAAACAAGAATGTTTCCAAGAAGAAGGGCTCATTTTACCTCCCTATCCTTAGCCTCTCACTGGGCACATTCCTGACATGGTCTGACCTGCTGTGAGCAGGTGAGTATGTCACCAAATCCTCCCCTGCACATAAGCCATGGTTTTCCCTTGGAGGCTAGCCCCAAAGTTTAGATCCTGTCGGTGTTTTCTCTTGGCAAATCAGAACAACCACGTCACCTTAAGTTCCCCCAGAAGGAGGCTACAGGAGGCTGTACTTCAAGATCTACTGTCATTTTATGCTCCTCTGAAGAATAAAGATGTTTTATTATGGTAATTCGCAGGTTATAAAGCACTCAACCTCTCTCCAAGGTAAATCAAAAGGGACATTATTTTCCCAGATTTTTTTTTTAAATATTCCATTGGTTCTTAGAAGTTTTAACAATTTTTCAGAGTGACAGTAGCCTCATCCTTCCCCACAAAGAAGAGGTTGGGAGGACATAACAACCTACTTTAGAGGCATCACTCACCTCTCCTTGCCTCTTAGAAAGAAAACACTGAATCCTGGTGGACACAGAAATCCAGCTGAAACCTCCAATCTAAAGCCAAAGAGGAAGTATGTCTAAAACGGAGCCCTCAAGACCATGAGCTGCGAATAAGCTTCTATAAGCATGTGTTCTTGAAATGACCTTTCCACTGATTGGTTTGGAAATAATTTATTCATCAGCAGCTGAATTCTCATATAACACCATAAACTCTGCCACCTTGGACAAAGTGTGCCATAAGTATACAAAGCTCAGTGGTTCCAGCATCTACCTGGCAAGCGCAAGGTCCCAAGTTTGATCCCTGGTACCACATACCACAATGCCGGGCATGGTAGCTCACTGCCTGGCAAGTGCGAGGTCCCAAACTTGATCCCTGGTACCACATACCACAGTGCCGGGATGGTGGCTCATGCCTATAATCCCAGCACTTGGGAGGCAGAGGCAGGAGGATTGCTGTGAGTTTAAGGCTAACCTGGGCTACACAGTGAGTTCAGGGCCACCCTGAACTACAAAGAGAGACCCTGTCTCAAAACACTAAAAAAAAAAAATTCTGGATGATAACATTGCATAGTGGTCCACTAAGAACTAGGACCAAGTTGTTCACCAGCGCTTAACAGCTATATTACAGTTAAACTCTTGGTGGATGAGTAGTAGTATTTTCAGGAAAGAAAGGCTGACACTTGCCATGAAACTGAGGACACAATGTGTTACACAATGTGAGCAAGATGTTTAGGAGCTGCCGGGCACTGGCACCATAAGGAACAAACAGTGCTTGTCTATGCCAGAACCGGGCTGTTGGAGGAGCAATTCCCTACCATGGAGAAGCCAGCAATCACTTAAGTTAAAAATTTAACAGAACTATTCTCCCCCTTAAAATCACTCTTTAATCTTCCTATCCACCTCTAGCCCCTTGGATGAACCTAACCTCTACAAAAACAATGTAAGATTGTATGCTCAAAGAACCAGCTCAGTGACTAAGCCAGTAAAAACACTTTCCCCTGAAAGGTGTTTTCATCCATAAAATGGGCTTGTTCTAAGTGTTCAATGGAAGTATCTTCAGAATATTCTTAAAAATTTTATATAGGGTATAGTACTACTAGCTGAGAATTCTTAAAGGTTTATGTGTTGAGGATTTGGTCCCCGATGTGGAAATTGATGGAATTTTTTTTTATATGATCCCACTTTATAGTTCAAGTTGGCCTTGAACTCACTATGTAGCCCAGGCAAGCCTGGATCTCAGCAATCCTCCTGCCTCTGCCTCTCCAGTGCTGGGATTACAGGTGTGAACTACCACACCTGGCATTTGTGACATGTGGTACTGATTGCTGGTGGGCATAAGTCACTATGCCCAGTATTGTTGTATGTGGTTACTGGGATGGGACTCAGGACTTTGTGCTTGCTAGGCAGGCACCAGAACCACTGAGCTAAATCTCCAGCCCAACAGATGGAATTTTTAAGAGGGACTTAGTAGGAGGATTTTAGCTAACTGAAGCACTGCCCTAGGAAGATAATTCTCTAGGAGTAGGTTCTTAAGAAAGTAAACCATTATATAAGCCCAAACCTGGCCCCTGGTTATTCTCTGGCTTCCTGTTTTGAGATGTGATGTCTTGCTTCCATACTCATCCCTACTACTGTGATCTGCTATGACATACTCACCAGGGGCTAAACAAACAGGGTCATCCAATCTGGGACTTTCAGCTTCCTATACTGTGAGTGGAATACATTTTTCTTTATTAAGTTATTCTGCCTTTGGGCATTGTGTTACAGCAATGAAAAGCTGACCAATGCACACCATACTATTTACCTTCCTAGAGAAGAGTACCTCCAGGTAAGCTTACTCCATTTCTAGACTAAACACTGTCGAAGATAAACCCCAACCCTGAATCTTAAGGATTATCAGCCCTAGAGGTAGATCTGTTCCTTGAATATCAGTTGTTTAGAAATCACTTTTTAAAAACTACAACCACAGCATCTATTTTTGGAAACAGCTGTGTTAGGAAAGTAATATACTGATTCACAAAGCTCAAGAAGGGAGCACCCCTTCTCCCCTCACTCCCACAGTAAACCAAAGTATGTGCAGGGACATCACTCAGAGAGTCCCAGACTATGGCCAACACAGAGCTCATTTGTGATCTACACTATTGTGATGTTGCTGAGGTGGTACACAAAGGAGAGCCACATGTGCTACAAGCATGGCAAAATTTCACCCCAGGAAAGTAGAACACCAGTATTGACCAGGGGTAAAGGTTAATGATCAATATGCATGAAAAGTCCTTTGTTATTATTCTGTCTTTTAAAAAATATACCCAAGTTGGTGCTACAGAAGAAAATGAGAAGCAGTTATAGCAAGGAGAAGAGATGTGGGGACCAGAAACATTTCTGTAGGTAACTTACAGAACGTCATCTCCAGGCTCAGCGACCCATTAGCAACAGCAACAAGGCTGTGCCCTGGACACCCTACAAGGGGCTTCAAGACACAGCAAACAGGGCTAACAAACAGTTGCTAAATTCTCACTCCTTGTGACATACTGAATTCCAGACACCAACAGCAGTAACAACACAACAGTAATGCCAAAGTAAACACTAAAAGAAGGGCCTGAGTTTCAGCTTGTCATTTTAAGGCACAAAACTGCAAAAGAGCCCAGTGAAACTGAATGCTTAGAATGTTGAGTGCAGTGGTGGTTTCAAGTCTTTGTGCCCAAGTCAAAACTCAGCACTATGCAGATATGCCTAAGCAGGCTCACTCACTCTCACACACACACATGCACACACAGAATTATGGTATGGAATTTTAAAACAAATCAGAAACACACAGGAAAAAAGGTAAGTGACATATTCATTTAATCCAGTAATTCTTATTCTTGGTTAAATTACCTAGGGAGCTTTAAATACCTTGATGCCCAGCCTGCAGACCAAATCAACTCCAACAATACAGAGGTGGAAGGGGCTCTTCAATATCATTTAAAGTACTCCAGGTAATTAGAATGGGCAGCCCCTGGGCTGGACATTTAGCTCAGTGGTTCCAGTGCCTGCCTTGCAAGCGCAAGGCCCTGAGTTCGATCTCGGTAACCACATACAGTGCTGGGCGTGGTGACTCACACTCACCAGCAATCAACACCACATACCACAGTGCCAGGCGTGGTGGCTCATACCTGTAATCCCAGCACTCAGGAGGCAAAGGCAGGAGGATTGCTGAGTTCAAGGCTTGCCTGGGCTATACAGTGAGCTGAGGGCCAGCCTGAAGTACAAAGCAAGACCCTGTCTCAAAAAAATAAAAATAATAATAAAAAAAAGAATGGGCAGCCCCACCAACTCCTATAAAACAGAAGGAAGATACTAGCAAAAATGACCACAGCTATGTGGCACACAGACATGTGGCTCCCAAATGCTAGAAACCCATCTCTCTCTCCTTACCTCTCACTCACTAGAGTGGTCACTAGAGTCTACTTAAGGTTCCAAACATCATGTTTTTTTCAATCAACTTCAAGTTGGCTTTGAGGTATTGGTGTGACCCAACAGCCAAAGACACCTAGAGCAGAGTCCTTTACAAACTCAATACTTGCTGATAACCTGTAGGCGGCAGTGGGTCTCAAACATCAGAAACCCCTGGAGACAGGATGTGGTAAACTGCTGACCCCGCCGGAGTGCCTGACTCTGAATTTCTAACAAGCTATTTGGAGGACCAGGGCTCTACAGAAGTCTGCACTAAGTAAATCTTCAGAAAGATAAGGATATGGGTAAAAATGAGAATTAACTTGTGTCATATACTGGTACAAATTTCCCAGTGTTGAGTGTGATTGTGAGCTGTATATAAAATGTACCAATAAAGAATTTAATTTAGGGCCGGAGATCTAGCTCAGTGGTTCCGGCGCCTGCCTCGCAAGCACAAGGTCCTGAGTTTGATCCCCGTTAACCACATACAATGCTGGGCATGGTGAGTCATGCCCACCAGCAATCAATACCACATACCACAGTGCCGGGCATGGTGGCTCAGGCCTGTCATCCCAACACTCGGGAGGCAGAGACAGGAGGATTGCTGAGTTCGAGGCTTGCCTGGGCTACATAGTGAGCTCAGGGCCAGCCAGAACTACAAAGGAGACCTTGTGTCAAAAAACAAAAACTAAAACAGAAGAATTCAATTTTTAAAAAAAGATTACAGCTAATAGTTAGCTTGAATGAAACAGTCCTCAGGTCCAGATGTGATTGCTGACTTCATAAAAGAAATTACAAGATTTCTGTGAATCACAGGACAACTTAACTTGCTTAAAGGCTTGCATTCCAGTAAAAGACATCATTATTACCATAAAAAAGGTTAGAAATGGGGACTCTCTGGCCCCATACCAAATCTACTCGGTAAGAATCTGTCCTAACAGGCACCCTGAGCGATTCAAGTGCACTTAACACTTCAGAAGCATGAGCCCTGACTAGGTCCCTCATTCCTGTAACAGGTAGTTTCTCAGTATCTGCTCCACGCGTTCTACCCAGTGGTGAATATGGCAGACAAATCCTCTGTCCACCTGTGGCTTATACAAAGTACCAGATCATGGGACTTGCCGGAGATCACAGAGCCACTTAGTGTCAGAGACAGATTTGGATTCCATGTCTCCCAGCTACCATGTCTCCTAGCTACCTGTAGATTAATAGAAAGAATAAAGGCAACTGCCTTGTGGTATTAGGAAATACCCACTTGGTCTTCCTCCTAGATTCTGAGATAGTCCCTAACCTCCTACGAGTTTTTGGATGGTCAGAGTATATTTTGTACACAGATGAAATAACTGATGTTTAGGGACCCATAGGTAGGAGGTTCAGGATGGAGGCTGATCAAGAAAGACCAAGACCTGAAGGGAGGGATGGAGTCAGTCCCAGCTTCCAATCTCTAGGAACGAAGTAGTGGTTGAAGTTTTAGTTGATTCCAGAGACCAATATATAACTGATTATGCCTAAGTAATAAAGCATTTATAAAAATCCAAAGGATGGGATTCAGGGGCCTCCAGATAGTTGAACTCTGGAGTCTCCCACGTGGTGATATTCCCAGAGAGGGCATGGAAGCTGCGAACTGGTTCCCCCATAGCTTACCATATTTAGCTGATCTACAAGCTTCCCAGAGTCCTGTAAGCCTCTCTCGCAAATCAATTAAACCTGAGGAAGATGTCATGGCAACTGCAATTTATAGACAGTGGGTGGCATGTCTATGTTTATGGCTGGAACCGAAGAGGGAGCAGTCTTGGGGGACTGAACCCGCAAAATATGAGATCTGATGCCATCTCCAGGTGCATCACTCTGAATCCCACTGGAAGACATCTAGCCAGAAGACTGTTTGGGGTTCCTGAAAAAAAAAAATCCTGTACATTTTGGTGAAAAGAAGTCATAGAAGCATTCTGTATTGTGTTATGGTGAGTACAGCAGGAAAAAATGAGATTTCCCCAAAATTCTTACCTAGCTTTGTCAAATAATGGGGCAGGTAACAAAAAATAAATAACCAGTGTCTACATATCAAGTTAACAAAACTTGAGCATAAAAAATTCTATTCTTGGGTCAAATCATCATTGCTGAACAACAAAGAGTGTATTTAGATAAATATTTCTTGCAGGTCTCAGAACAGAATTTTAAAAAACTCACATTTAAAAAAGAAAAACATCTCGACCACAGGCTTTAGCTAACAGTGAAATCTTCGATTTGCTCAGAATGTACCACTCTGACACATCTTGGTGATCATCCAATTATTAAAGTGCCTTCCTCAGTTCACTCTGATCTTATAAACTACTGTCTAGCTGTGGGAGTGCTAACATTTGTTCAGTCGGATGCCTTGCACAGATTACCCAATTGAATCACTTTGCCTCTAACAAAAGAAGACAGAAACAGGCTCAGCAAGGTGACCCAAGTACACAGCCGAACACAGCTTGGTACAGAAGACTTGGGCTTTAAATTCAGCTCTGTCTGACTCTTCAATCTCTTTTCCAGCAAGATCCCTGAACAGTCCTCACAATTCCAGCCTGGATCTGCTGAACAGAGTCTGCGAGGAACAAATGTCCAAGAAACTAATGTCCACCACAATGGGTAGCACTGAATGAGGACATCCCAACACTGAGTGGTCACCTCTGACTTTTTAAGACAGTTGACATATATGTGTGGCTCACACCACAAGCAAAGAGCAGCAAATTATCAGCCCCTTGAAACCACCAGACTGAGGTGTTTGTCACATCACTAACAGTGATTCACAGGGCTTCCTGCACTCAGCCCTTTCTAAACCGCTATGCACAGGGTGTCAGACAGGATTTCTCTCCTGGCCAATTGCCAAGGAAATCTCTGGGCCAGGGGATGACACTTGTGAACACCCGTAAGAGCATCAAAACACCACCAAAATTAAAACCTTTCAGGCATTTTTTTCTTTAATAGCCACAGCGGGAATTTTCTGAGTAAGATAATAACAAAAAAATAGTATCAGTCAGCTTTCCATTACTATGATAAAATACTACTGGAGAATAACAATTCAAAGAAAGGAGACTCTGTTTGCTTGTTTGGTTGCTTGCTTGGTTTAGTACTGGAGATCAAACTCAGGACCTTGCACTTCTGAGGCAGGCACTGGAACCACTGAGCTAAATCACCGGCAGAAGAGTCCATTTTGGTTTATGGTTTCAGAGACTGCAGTCCATGGTCACTTGGCTGTATTACTTCTGACTCTGTGATGAAGTGAATATCATAGTGGGGATCTAATCTCTTCTTTAGGCCTCACCTCTGAATGTCATTTGCTGCATTGAGTAGCAAGCCCTCCCTCCATACATAAGACTTTGGAGACAGTTCATATTTAAGCCATAAAACCTACTACACTCAGAATAAAAATCAGCTTATCTTGTGTCTATTGCCCTGTCTTTCTTGTGCAGAAAGCCTAAACTATAATGGTCCATTATACCTAAACTAGGGCCTTTACCACTAAACGTAAACTTAGTCCAAATGGACAGCTGCTAGGGAGAAGGCTGGAGGTGAGGACATAAAAGGTACAGTCTATCAACTTTCTTTGACTTCTAACTCAGGTTTCTTACACTGTGGGTCTTGAGCTACCTGCTTGAATATCAACTTAAATGGCTACTAAAACTACATGTTTCTAGGCCCAAGAATGTCCATGTTTAGTGGGCTCTTTCTCATAGATTCCTACCCACATAAATATGTGAGGCAAACTACCTGACCAAGGTTCACATTTGCATGAGAATTATGACTTACAACTTCAGTCTCACAACTGCAAGTCGTCACAATTCCACTATGTGTACATGCACACATACATAGTGCAAATACATGTACACATATGCAGACTAAAATACAGGATGTGGCTTGGTGTCTTGTCCTCTCACATACTGAATCTGGGGAACTCTAGGGTCTCACTTCCTAGCTATGCATGGCCTGTCTACACACAAACTAGACATGCTCCCTGAGAGCAGGGCCTGGTGCCTGTAACCCCAGCATGACCTCTCACATGGAAGCAGAGAACATTTCCAAACAGAAGGGAAGGTCAACTGGGACACAGGTGGGGAGAGATACCCTTGGGTCAGCATGTTAAGCTCATACAGAAGGCATGAGATTTCAATTTTTGGCTTCAGTTCAGAAGTAAAATGCCTTCAAGATCCCAATGAGGCCTGTTCAGCAGAGAATGCCTCTTCATCTGTTGAGGATGAGACCCCTGAGCCCACAGAACTGGCCAGGCTGCTCCACAGCAGTGGACTGAGATGAAACGGTAGTGGACTCACTGGGCCTCAGAGCGGCCTCTGAAGAGAAGCCCCAGCATATACACTCGCACACCACTGATGATGGGGAGGGGAAGGAATAATAGCTACACAGGTATGTGGTTTCCGTCCACAGGAAATAGGTATTTTCAAGTTCTTAGAAAGAAAGTAGATACCGATTTTTCTGGCGCATTTTATTAGCTTGAGACTATGGATTATGGAAAATGAGTGTATGACTTACAAGGCCAACGGCATTATTGCTCATTACTCACCCAGCCCTCCATCAATGCAAGACCAAACCTTTCATTTACTCCTCTGACAGATCTTTGGCAGCTCCCACTGGCAGGGGTATTACAGATCCAACATCCAACCACCACTGAATTCTGAGGGAGACTCTCGGAGTTGCTCAGCAGGGTGCAACAGAGCCCCCTGACCTGGGCTAAAGGCAGAGCAGGGAATGGGACCCATCCCTGGCTTGGCCCATGCTGCTAAGCAACAGCACATGTGGGGACATCACATCTCTGGGACTCAGTCACCCGATCCCTTGAACTACTCTGAAGGTGTTTCCAGGCAGAATGGTCCACAAGCCTAAGCATAAGTCCTATTTCCTACAAAGCATCTGGCACTGTCCTAGGAAGAGAGCACAGTAGAAGCCAAAATTGGCTAGATAAAGGTGACTGTAGTGACTTTTCATCAATGTCTAATATCCCAGGGAAAGACAGAAGTACATTCTAATATGATCACAGAGGAGGCATTGTCCTAACCTCCAGTGCAGCCCCGCCAAAAGCTTGACAAAATATGACTGGAAAGGGTGGGCAGTGATGTCCCTGAGCCAATTCAGAAAGGAACACAGGGATATGTCCAATAAATTCTAGCAGAACCAAGTTACATATCTACATATACCAGTAAATCCCATTCCAGGTTTAAATCATCTCTAAGAGACTGGCATCCATTTCTGGGAGAATGTCAGATTCCATCGTCACCTTGGAGATGGTGCCCTGCCTAAGGACAAGCAGCAGGTTCATCTAACGAGCAGAGGAGACATCACAGAGGCAGTGGACGAGGAGCTCTGCAGGACAGGGTAACACCTACATTAGACACAACACAGCGGGAGCCCTCTAACTCATGCGGCTGTGGGCAAATAAGTGTTTTATATGCTCAATTTCCTGACACATAAAACTGGCCTGTTACCAGCAATCCCATAAGGATGCTGTAACAAAGATTCATACACATGATACTATAAGGATGGCTACAACATTATGCTTGCCCTACCTAGCTAACCTTGTGAATGCAGGTAAACCATTTTAGTTCTTTGGGCCATTTTTCTTGAGTATAAAATGAAAAGAACTGTAGCAGCTCAGTTTGTAATAGCTAAATCTTGGACACAGCCTAAATGCCCATCAACTGGAGACTGGGTAAAGAAGATGTGGGGTTTAAAAAAAAAAAAAAACGGAGTATTACTCAGCCATAAAGAATGATGAATGAGGGCCAGAGATTTACCTCAGCAGTTCCAGCGGCTGCCTAGCAAGCGCAAGGTCCTGTGTTCAATCCAGTAAAAACATACAATACCGAGAGTGGTGACTCACACCCACCAGCAATCAATGCCACACACTACAGTGCCAGGCATGGTGGTTCACACCTGTAATCCCAGCACTCGGGTGGGGAGGAGAGGCAGGAGGACTGCTGTGAGTTCAAGGCTTCCCTGGGCTACATAATGAGTTCAGGGCCAGCCTGAAGACTCTGTCTCAAAAAAAAAAAAAATGATGAATGAGAGACATTTATACTCAAATGGATGTACCTTTAGGGTATACTCGTAAGTGAAATAAATAGGACACAGGTGTGTAAATAGGACACAGATTGTTTCTTTAGTATGAGAAAATGAAGGTGTAAATGAGCTCCAGAATGTATGATAGGTACTGAGAAACAGGAAGAAAATATTCAAAAGGAAAAGCGAAAGGGAGGGGCAGGGGAAAGTAGAGAAAGAAAAAATGCAATGGTAAAAACAAAAAACTGAAACAAAGCTTATGTAAATGGGAGGTGGGGGTTGTATTGAGAGTAGACAAAATGGGAAAAAATGAGAATCCAGGTGCATCATGCACAGGTACAAATTCTCAAATTGAATGCGATCATGATGTGTATCTAAAACGTACCAATAAACTCAACAGAGTAAAAATAAAATAATAAGTAAATAAAGGGAAATTCTTTCCAACTTCTAGATCTTTTGTATCTAAGCCCCTCTCTACACATTTGCTAAGTGGCTCCTTGTGAACAGCGGACACCAGCTTGAACTTCCAGGTCCTCCCACAGTCCCCAAACCTCTGCAGGAGGAGTGAATAAAGACAAGGACACAATTCCTCCATCGGCACAGCAGAGCTGATGCTGGGCCCCAAGGCCGCGCCTTTGGATCGATGAAGTCCTAGGTGAGGGCCACGTCGACAGGTGCCACTCGCTGAGACTGCAAGGCAGGGATACCTGTTTAAAGGGCATGATCTCATCCGTTCATCCCAAAGTTACTCCACGGCATGAGTCAGAAACTCTGTGTGAGGTTCAGAGAAAAGTAATGACTCGCTTTTATCCCAGGAGACGCCACCAATGATGCCAGGGTACGTACACACACAGAGCTCCGACAATCAGGGCTATTTCATTAAGAGAAAAATACAGAGCTCAAAATCCTCCACATAGAAAACTCCTATTCACAGTTTTGTGAAAATCGGAGATTTACATACTGGAAGATGTTTTTATTTTGCAACATTGACAAGAGGAGGCTAACAGGACACAGGAATGCTAGTGTGGCCCAGAATTCCTCCCAACAGAGTTCCAGGGAAACCTCGGGTCTCTTCCCCTACAGGGAGCGGAGGGGTTGGGGTTTATATTTACAAATGCCCTACCGGGAAGCAGGAATAGTTCCCCATCAAACCGCCCTCCTTGTGGGCCCCCGAGGAGTCAGCAGCAGCTTGTGACCCTAGTACTCTGAGAAGCTCCACACGCTGCTGGGCTTCTAGGTCGGCCCCAAGGCTGCGAGCTCCTCACAGCTCAGTCAGATGGGAAGCTCCACAGAGGATAGGAACGCAAAGAGATCTCACACTTCTGCAGCAGTGTGCAACTTAATGCATTTTGTCTTCACTTTCTGATTTAAGTATTTTTTTAAGTGCTCTTCATGACACTGAATCAGTTTTTTTTTGGGGGGGGGCAAGGTCTCACTTTGTAGTTCAGGCTGGCCCTGAGCTCGCTATGGAGCCCAGGGAAGCCTCGAACTCACAGCAATCCTCCTGCTTCTGCCTCCCGAGTGCTGGGCTGACAGGCATGAGCCGCCACATCTAGCACTGTGGTGTATGGTACTGATTGCTGGTAGGCGTGAGTCACCACACCCTGCACTGTCCTATGTGGTTACCGTGATTGAACTCCGGACCTTGCACTTGCTAGGCAGGCGCCAGAACCACTGAGCTAAATTCCCAGCCCGATACTGACTCAAATTTACTGAGGTGCACACTTAGTCACTTTTTGTACATCTTCCACATGCATTTAACAATACTGTATCTGCGCTCCAAGTTGTGGGGCTGCATGCTATTAATTTCCACTAGGTCAACCTAGGTTTTTCTGCATTGTTACCATAGTACTTATCCTGTAAGGATCATCTCACTTGCCCCCACCCACCCACCCACGCACACATACACACACACACACACACACGTTTAAGGGTGAACACGCACAGAATTATTATATATTACAGATTTACAACTTAGCTTTAGTTAGACCACTTTATCAGCAGCTTCAGTGTGGCTTGCGTGTGATTCCCAAGTCAGCAACTTTCTCTGAAGGCTCAGCTGTCTGAACCGTAACAAAGAAACACATTTCCAAGCTCACAGGATTCTGGAGAGGACTAAATGGAACGGGCACGCCATATACTTAGCACAGTGCCCAGCTCAAAAAGGTTGCTGCTAATGAAGCGATTCATGTCTTGCCTAGGATGATGTAGCTGCTATCTAGCACTGGAGTAAAGCCTGCTGGGCCCTTCTCTTATCAATCAGAGATAGATAAGGCAGAGAAGAGGCAGGTAGGCATGAAGCATTTATTCCCAAACTGAACGATTGGGCAGGAACAGAACACCACCAGCACGTCCGCCCCTTATTGAGAACATGATGCTCCAGCTCGACACTTTATCTTCCTGGACTTAACTTGAGTTTGCTACCTTTGGGATTCATTTCCCTTTACTGCTGGCTGGAGGGCCCTCCTGAGACAGCCATCCAACAATGTATGTTCTCCTGCGGTGTATCTAAAGCCGGCCAGAACCAGTACGTCAACTATAGGTAGCTTCTGCAGATTTAGTCCCCGCCCAGGATTCATGAAACTGTGTTGGGAAGTAGAAGGAGTTGTATGTGTGAAAGCAAAGTCAGGGCAGACCATTCATTTCACCAGCAGCTTCCAAACCTTCTACAACACTCTCCCACGTCCCACTGGGCTGTGTGAATCTCTGTCAAAGTCAAAGTTAATTGCACTTCGGAGGGAAAGATGCAGTTTCCTTCTCTGGCTTTTGAACTCTGAAATTCACGCCTGAGAGTCATTCTGTCCTCAAAATGTCAGCTGCAGGAGAAGAAAAATACAACCAAAAAGGCAGAATAAGCCAGCAAGAAAAGCTGCCAAACAGAAGAACATTCTTAGAAAGCCTTAGGGGTTAGCAAGTCCGGAGTTTGCTTTTAAAATAACAACAGAAAAAGGGAAAAAAAAGAAGAATCAGAGAGCTACTCGCTCCTGCTGCAAAGCAACGTCTGCGACAGTTTTCGGCTCCCGTCCATGTGCAGCAGGTGCTACAGTTTGGGCTGAGATGTTCTCCCCAAGTCTCATGGGATCCTAAGTGGAGCTTCTCTAAGGTGGCTGATCTAGAGTATGTGATGCTCAGAAGGATTCGTGGTGCAATGCTAGGATTAAGGGTAGAAGCACTGCCAGCCCTAAGGGAAGGTATCCTGGATAAGATATAAGGGACAAGAAAGAGGCTTGTTGCTAGTTACTTGCCTGCTTTTGCTGTCTTGGCCTGCCATGAACTATTTCTCCTCTGCCATGTCACCCTGCCCACCAGAGCCATCTGACTATAAACAGAAACCTCTACATCCTATAAACTAAATAAATCTTCCCTCCTTTACTTTGGGTGTCATTTATTTTGTGCCTACAAGGAGAAAAGACAGCAGGTAACCAGAGAGAGACCATAGGGCATCCAGGGTGGGTTCCGGGTGGCTGTGCCAGGCCCTTGGCATATGAAGCTGAACACTATGAGAACTCTACAAATGGACCACCATCCATTTTATCAAATTAAAAAGCAGTCTTATTATTACAGAATTTATATCACATAGATCCCCCCCCCTTTTTTTTTTTTTTTTTGGTGACAGGGTCTCGCTTCGTAGTTCAGGCTGGCCCTGAGTTCACTATGTAACCCAGGCAAGCCTCAAACTCAGCAATCCTCCTGCCTCTGCCTCCAGAGTGCTGGGATTACAGGTGTGAGCCACCACGCCCGGCACAGTGGTGTGTGGTACTGATTGCTGGTGGGCGTGAGTCACCACGCCCGGGATTATGTGTTTACTAGGACTGAACCAGGGACTTGCTGCTTGCTAGGCAGGTGCTGGAATGACTGAACTAAATTTCTGGCCTTAGATTCCCTGTTTCTTGATTTCTCCCCTCTAAACAGGAGGGAAATGATGTCAGCCAATGCTATGTCCAGACTTCTTGAGATCTGTGAGAATTCTACCGTCATTTAGCAAAGAGCAAAGTAGGGCCTCTCTGAAGTGGTTTCTCTAACCCAACTCCAGAACCCCGCCCTCCACACCAGCCGTTCTCCCTCAGCCACTACATAGATGTCAGAAACACATATGGAGAGAAAAAAACACAAGGGCAGGATGTGATCTATGATTCAGCAAAACAATTCTTCTTACCCTTCGAGTCTCAAACTTATGGTTTGAGCACGTATCCCAGAATTCCAAAAATAAATGCACTTCACTCTCAGTCTCAGTGGGGGTCAAAGAAATAATAGAGAGAAGAAAAAAAGGAAATGAAGTGGAATATTCTCCCTCCTTCCATTCACACAAGCAACAACATGGCAGTTTCTGTATCTCTAATTTCACTGTCTACTCTGAAAAGCCCAAAGTATGAAAGGAATTCAGCATACAAAATCCTGTCAAAAATTTACCGAGTATGTGCCAGAGATTTAGTTCAGTGCTTCCAGCGCCTGCCTCGCAAGCGCAAAGTCCTGAGTTTGATCCCCAGGAACCACATACAATGTTGGGCGTGGTGACTCACGCCCACCAGCCATCAATACCACATACCACAGTGCCAGGGCGTGGTGGCTCACACCTGTAATCCCAGCACTAGGGAGGCAGAGGCAGGCGGACTGCTGAGTTCGAGGCTTACCTGGGCTACATAGTGAGCTCAGGGCCAGCCTGAACTACAAAGCAAGACCCTGTCTAAAAAAAAAAAAAAATTATCAAGTATATAAAAAGTCAAACATCTCCAAGACACTGAGATGGGTAGCTCAGTGGCATCACACCCACCTTGCAAGCACAAGGTCCTGAGTTCGATCCCTGGCACCACACAAACACAAAAAAAGCAAAACACCAAGGAAACTACTTTTTATAACTATCTCCTCACGGGACAGAACTTCTCCAATAGCTAGATACACACAGAAAGTAAGTGCATGACACTGAACCTCCTAAATCTGCTACTTGATACTTCTTTTTCCATATAAGAACACATACGGTCATGTTTCCACTTGTCTTATCCCTCTGCAGTAGCTAGAATTTCCTGTATTAAAGCAAGAACAGATTGATGCACTGTTTCATTGTCAGTAAAGGGGTATAAACAATACCTGCTCACACAGGTGTACTCCTTACATACTCAAGATGGCACCTGTGAGGTTATCTTTTTTAGTCTCCTAAAGGTCGTTTGTGTGTATACAGATAGACTCACATGTGTACACAGTACCCAACTCTCATGTCTTCAACAAACTTCAAATAGAAATTTCAGGCTTCTCCAAGAAGCAGGGAGAGGGATGCAAGCCATTTCCCCTCACAGGGGACAAGTTACATACAGAATTTTAGGAGACATACAACAATAAAGACTTCAGATTTCCAAAGAAAGAAATACATACTTTTTAACTCTTACTTCAAACTTTTCCATAGTAACTGAAAGACATTTAAAAGTTCCAGGAATCATGTCCTGGAGACACAGTCTCAGTTGCACATGCCTGTAACATTGTTCTAGAGACTGTGCTTCACAGAGAATCACGTGGCTAAAGTTATAGTCTTCGGGCACCAAAGAGAAATAAGCTGCCACAAATCACAACGCTCTTCCTGTGCCACCAGCCAGACTCCCTCTCTGCCCATCACCTCTGCTTCACGGTCTGACTTCTGCAGCTGACACAGCCTGCACAAGCCAAGGAAGGGAGAGGCAAACTGGAAGAAAAACACAGAAGTAGAACTTCCAAGGTTAAACTTATTTAATATGCTCTCATCATCTCCCACTAATGATGCAAACTGAAAAGGCACAGGAACCAAATTCCCTCAGTGTCTCATTTATGAGCCACGAGGGATGCAGCTTACAATAAAGGTGTGAGCAGGAACAGAAAAACCAGCATGGCCCAGGCCAAAGCATCTTTGACTTGATACCGTTAATATTTATGAGCTATTTGTTAATAAGAAACACTTAACCTCTTCCACACAAACATCCTGGGCTCACCATCTCCAAGTGGCGTAATGTCTACCCAACTAATGAATGTGTCTGATTTCAAGCCCCCAACTCCATCAAGACTTGGGCTCCAGAGTTCACCTGCCTCTGCCACTTAGACCCCTGTGACCTTGACCAATGTGCTCAACCACTGAGCACTTCTGTTTATTAATCTGTAAGACGGGAGTAATAGCAGTCACTATCTTGTAGCACTTTCGTGATGCTTAAGCAAGTTACTATTTCTCACCATGCTTAGAACTCAGGGTAGCCCAGGTAACTTCTCAGTAAACCTTAAATATTGTCCCTCCTCCTTTTAGCATTATGCTGCTCCTTCAGTGGGAAGAAGTCAAGGCCCCCAAGGATGGGCTCTCTGCTTTCCACTGAGTTGTTGCATGTATCACTTTATTCAGTCCTCAAGACACTTGTGGAAGGCAGATTAAGAATGTGATTTTCCTCACTTGAAGACCCTGAGGGCTCACATAAGCTTACAGGTTACAACGCTGCTAATGCCCTGAAACCTGACAACTCTACCTGCTCCTACCCGCAAAGGAATGCTGCAAGCCCTCCTTAAGGACTGATTCCTACGTGCTGATGCTAGCACTTCCCACATATTCCAGTCTTATGGCTGGGGAACATCACTACTCCCATTTTTTCAGAGGAGAACAAGTGAGGCTTAAATTATTGGATTAATATATCCAGGGATATGAGATAAGCAGACTACATAGTTATAAGACTATAAATAAAGTCTTATGAGACTTTATAGCTGTATAGTCTTTGTAACTATAAAGTCTTATAACTATTTCATTTGCAAAGAAGCAGGCAGACACACAGACCTTGCCCAAAAGGTCTGTACTATCAAATCAGAACATTCCACAGAAGAGTTAACATGGCTGTGGGTGGGTACTATAGAAAATCAAAAAGCTCCAGTTCTCATAGAACATTCACAGTGTCTGAGGTTCTGTAAAAGAAATAAGACTATAAATGGAGTCCTCAATAGCCATACCAAGTTATTTTATTCCAGACAGCTAAGGCGGATAGAAATATCACAGGTAGTCAGCAGGGCTGGGCCCTCAACAGAGTCAGAGCAAAAGTGAAACACATCACTACTGTGGCCAGAGACACATCTGCTGGAGATCAGGCCTTGAGATAAAGAGGAGACGACCGAGCCTGCAGATCTCTTCAGGGGACAAACACTGAGCCTGAGGAAGTCTAGGCAGACAACAGTCAGCCCAGTGGGTGACAAGGACCTCCAGACTCATCCTTTCCTAGAAGTCTTTGTTCTTTCCAGGCACAAGTGTTACCTGACTTGCTCCCCATTAGGTCACTATTACTAGGCGACTATACTCGTGACCTTCTTGGTGAGTCACAGCTGTAACCCACGCTGTACCCTCGTAGGTTTCCTCTACACTTCCCTGTAAAACAGGGTCCCCCTCTTGCCTCTCAGGTGCTATTCTCTCCACTATTTTCCTGCTCTTCATCTTCATTGTTCCTATAATTCATTCTTTAATTTTCAGAGAAGATGAACTTGGCGAATCAGACATCTGACAAGTTGAGAGACAGCATATTCTCATACTTTGCCTCCTGTATTGATATTGGTTTATTTTCCAAAAAGGCACAGAACTACAGGGCTAGAGGGTAATTATTTAGGTCTGTTACAGAACAGCGGCCAGCATCTTGTGTTTTCTCCTCTGCAGAATGAAAGGAGTGACAACAAGCACAGCCCCTCCCCCACAGCAAATTTTAAAACCAAAGCAGAAACAGTTTTGCTTGGAGGGTCTTCATGTTTGTTTCTGTGAGAATTTAACTCAAGTCATTTCTCAAGTAAAACGCACAGTCTAAAATTTGGTTGCAAATCCTGGGAAGCCCTGCATGTTTACTGCGACTTTCTGTTAGTGGACATTCTGAGAACCAAGGGAATGGAGTAAACCCGAGGAAGAAAGCGAAGCAGCCAGGGAGGCAGCAAAGTCGAAAGGCACCGGCACAGAGACTAAGGGGACTGTGGAGGCACACGGTGGGCTGGAGACTGAAGGTTTCCGTACATGGAGAATTAGTCGCATCCTCTCACCTCCCTTGGCTTCAGACCATCCCCCCACACCCTGGTGACATCTTACAAGGGCATTCCTCCACATTCACGGACCTTCAGGGAACAGGGGGACCTCACTTCACTGCGCAGGGGCAGGAAGCAGCTCCTGGAGCACAGCACCCCAGCGAGATCAACACTATCCCGTAGGAGGTCGTCCCCAGGGAATCCACCTTTGCCTCCTCGCTATGCATCCTGCGCACCCAAGATGAAACTCAGGACCCAGCTGACCCAGACACAGCTCTGCCTCTTCATCATGCAACTGCTGGCCCCACCCCCTCGCTTAAAAAACAACTCTTTTTGGTATCGAAATAGGAGTACGAGGCAGATGATTAAGAATGACTGCACTGCATGAGACAAATGAGTCATGCAGTGACTGGTCAGCTGTCTACAAGAGCTTCAGTCCAGTTAAGCGAGATGGACAGACTGGCTGTTGGAAAGGCAGCAAGACATCAGGTCACTGGTCAAGGGAACACAGGGGAAAGACCAGGAATCTTGAGGCTACAGCAGCTGTCTAGAAACAACCATAGACATAAAGTGCAAACCACAGGGCTTGACATAACCACAGGTCACTACCAATGCCACACAGTAAGTGCGTTCTCTTGTCTGTAAGATAAATTTCATCTTATTTGTAGTCAAAATGAATCGAGTGAAATTTAGAATTCTTCAGGCAGAACACAAAACTCCTAACTAGCTGTCAGCGTTAACATCATTAGGACCAAAATAAGCACACAACCCACAAAAAACACCACCAACAGTAACCAAGGAGGGAAGGATGCTCTCTGTCATCCACAAAGAAGAGAGGACAGAAATTCACATGGCAATCTGGACCCAACTTAAACACTGTCACTACCACTTCCACACTGCCTTATTCTCAGTCAATAAGAACTTCAGGCAAGCCGCAATACAAACGCAGAAAAAGACATCTGAAAAAGAATTTTCTCTCTCTAAATCCACACCACTAACTGTAAGGAAAGAAGCTGGACTGGGTGACCTGTCAAGTGTGACACTGTGACGTGTGTTCAGAGTGAGGATGTTCACTACACCTGTCCTTCCCCGGTATCTTGTTGAAAAAGCAGTTCACAAGCAGGGAGGCCTGGGTTAAAGGGTGAGCTG
This sequence comes from Thryonomys swinderianus, assembly GCA_004025085.1. Classification (NCBI taxonomy): domain Eukaryota; kingdom Metazoa; phylum Chordata; class Mammalia; order Rodentia; family Thryonomyidae; genus Thryonomys; species Thryonomys swinderianus. Next base: position 16,591 of record PVIC010003970.1, on the reverse strand, counting down.
CCCAGGAGAGACATGTGAGCTGGCTGAGGGAAAGGCAGAGGTTGCCTGCAAGAGGAATGTCAAGTATGCTCTGTGGGTTTATTTATACTTTACGACCTGTCCACTGTCGAAAGAATTCATGAGAGTCTAATATAAAAACACATGTTTGGAAACAAAACAAAAATAAAAACTCAACTCCCTATATAGAAAGTTAAAATAAGGACTAAAAAGGAAAAAAAAAAACACAGAAACAATATGTGAATTTTCTCTAACACCCTGAACACCCTGATCATTTTAGTCGTCAGCAGCGTAGGGAATACAAAACCTAGGAAGAGACCTTATATATAAGGAACAGTGAGTGCCTCAGCCTTTCTAGCACACACTCCTTCAGGAACAACACCTCTGTCATCAAGTTTACTAAACTTGGGCTGGGGATCTAGCTCAAGTGTCTCCAGTGTCTCCCTGGCAAGCACAAGGTCCCAAATTCGATCCCCAGCACCACATAGCACAACGCCAGCCGTGGTGGCTCAGCACTCCCAGTAATCCAAGCACTGGAGAGGCAGAGGCAGGAGGATTGCTGTGAGTTCAAGGCTTGCTGGGCTACATAGGGAGCTCAGGGCCAGCTTGAACTACAAAGCATGAGACCCTGTCTCAAAAAAAAAGTTTACTAAACTTAAATAATAGAGTCTGTAGTAGTTATGTCTCAAAGACAAAGAGAAAGAAAAGGATGAAATTCCTATGCACAAACATGAACAAAAACAAAACCACAAGTCATTGGCTCTTTGAAACAGCCAAAGTCTAGAAACCACACAAACATCCATGGGCAGTGAAAACTGGATAAATTATAGTGTATTCATACAATGGATTCCTTACAGCAATAAAAAAATAAACTAGTGATATCTATAATACCATGAATCTTACTGATACAATGCTAAGGTGATAATTGGTAGTTCTTAAGAGAGCATAGTAAATCTACTTTTGGGAAGACTCTAATTATACTGGGGATGGTTATCTACTACATAGACTTAAAAGGAAGAACTCAGAGCTCAAATACCAAAAATAAAACATCTTAGCACTGAGATGACCTTAGGAGCCTCACCAGACCAATAAGGAAATAGAGCTAGGTATGGAGCTTAAAGTCACATATACTCCCAGACCCACATACACCTTCGCTCCTCTCGCCCTCAGTGTTACCAGGTGACATTTCTGCTCTCCTTGGCGTCAGTCATACAGTAGAAAAATGCCCTCTTTGACAGTCACTGTCTTCTGGCAAAGTCTCCACTTCCCCAGTGTGTCAAGTATGCACACCAAAAGACAAAGACAGAAGCAGGCTGAGCTCTCCTCATTAGCAAGGCCAATTATTTAGAGACACTATTTGCTGAATACTCACACGGACTGCTGAGAAGTCAAATGCAGCTCACAACTCTTCCGGTCTCTCACGCCTCAATTATAATCACAACCTGACACAAAATTAATTTCCATGTTTTGCAATAATATACCAAACTGACTGACACAATTTCTGCTTCCTTCCTTTTGTCAAAGGTAATGCCTATGAACTGCAAAATGTCTTCTGTAGTACTTAAAGGTCAGATTATGTTTACATACTAATGACTACTATGAATTAATTACCGCTCTAATTAAACAAGAGCATCTGCTTAATACAAGTTATGAAAGACCTTTCAGTGGGAAAAAAAGCCCCATGGGCCAGGGATTTAGCTCAGTGGTTCCAGTTACTGCCATGGAAGCTCAAGGTCCCAAGTTTGATCCCTGGTACCAAAAAAAACAAAAAAAAAACCCAAGCCCCTATGGGATCTCATCCTACTGAAAAGCTTCTGCACAGCAAAAGTCACTGGCACTGCTAAGAGACAACCAACAACATGGGAAAAAATCTTTACTAGCTGTTTATCAGACAAAGGGCTATTATCTACAATATATAAAGAACTCAAACAGATCAGCCTCCCCAAGTTTAAAGACCCAATTCAAAAATGGGCATCTGAAATGAACAGACACTTTCCAGAGGCAGAAGTCAAAGCAGCCAAGAAGAATATGAAGAAATGTTCCACATCACTGGTCATTCGAGAGATGCAAATGAAAACAACACTGAGATTTCATCTCACTCCACAAAGAATGGCTGCTATCACAAAATCAACCAACAATAAATGCTGGCGTGGCTGTGGGGAGAAAGGAACCCTTCTCCACTGTTGGTGGGATTGCAGACTTGTGCAACCATTGTGGAGATCCGTGTGGAGATTTCTCAGAAAACTAGGACTAGGGGTCCCATTTGACCCTGCTATCCCCCTGCTAGGAATATACCCAAAAGAATTTTAAAATTCACATTGGAAAGACAGATGTACACCCTTGTTCATAGCAGCTCAGTTCGTGATAGCTCAATCTTGGAAATAACCCAAATGCCCATCAATTGGAGAGTGGGTAAAGAAGAAGTGGTTTTTTTTCTAAAATGGAGTATTACTCTGCCATAAAGAATAACAAGATGACCCATTTAGGTGCAAATGGAGACACCTGGAGGATATACTAATAAGTGAAATCAATAGATCACAGATAGGCAAATTCCAGATCTTCTCTTTGACATGAACACCTGTAGATGCAAATGAGCTCTAGAAAGTATGACAGCTTTTATAGAGTGGGAGATTTCCATAGGAAATTTGGTGTGGGAATGTAATGAGGGGAAGGAATAAATATGATGCAGAAAGAAAATAAAACAGTATGTATAAAGGGAGTGGGGAGGTGTGGGTGGGGAGGGATATGGGTAAAAATGAGAATTAACTTGTGTCATATACTGGTACAAATTCCCCAATGTTATAAGTGATTGTGAGATGTATATAAATTGTACCAATAAAGAATTCAATTAAAAAAAAAACCCAAGCCCCACTGAAGCTTGGATCCACACAGGCCTAAGAGACTTTCCAAGGGAGATGGTGTGAGGTATTCTTGAGAGCTCTCCACATTCACATTTGGCCTTTTACACTGAGTTCACTGCTAGAAGACAGCAACTTTTAAGCTCATTTTCTTCCTACTACTGATAGTGAAATCAGGTAAAGCCTCATTCATAGCCTACTAAAAGTCCTGTTCTCAATTATGAGTACCTCTAGGAAATGAATACTGGGGAAAAGAGTAAGAAAAAAAAAACACAGGTATGTGCAGATGAGGATAGGCCAAGGGTAGTGGCGGGAAGAAAGGGACAAGGTCCTGCATATACTAGGTGCATGCACACAAAGAAGCGGAGAGAAACATCTCCGCGGTTATAGGGAAGGAATGGCAGGTCTTCGGCCCTCTCCCTAACCAAGGGCTGTCTCTTCTGCTTTGGTATAAAGGAGCAGCGGTCAGCATGTAAGAGAGCTGGAAGACTCTCTGTAAAGACAGAAATCAGTGGGACAGAGAGCCAGAGTCATAGCTCAGTGGGAAACGGGTAGATATTAATGGCGGCAACAGGGAGACAAGTCCAGCAAGCAGAAGAAAGGCCCAGGGCCTGCAGGCCAGTAACATGGCGAGATGAGGTCAAGATACCACGACTGAGGTCATTTTTGTCAAAAGGACTCAGCGCAGCCACAGGGGTTTCTGGGCCACTGATGGTGAAATCCAGGTTTGGCTGAGCCAACTACACTGCACGCCAGTCTCCTAGGTCCTCAGACAGCCCTTGGCCCTCAGAAGACCAAGATGAGGCCAAAGCAAGCATTGAGCTAATGAGGGCACGCCATGGCCGGAGACTGCCCAGCCTTCCGCAACGCTGGACCTCTCCTCTGACAACCAGAGACCAATCCCCAGTAGCCACCGCAAACCCCTCGCAATCCTTGTGCTGTATAATGCCCTACACTGCATTCATTAAACAGAAGCATTCCAGGAACCTTCCCAGAGTCTGGTGTATGTGTGTGACTCTGCGCCTCACCCTCCCATGTGCACCCCGTGACGACAACAGGCCACCTCTTCAGGAATAAAAGGCTTTGGAGAGTCTTGATGCAGAAGGAAGAAATGGAAAATGTGCAAGTTTAAACATCTTTGTGTAGCAGCCCCAGGCTGGATGAAGAACACAGAGATGATGAGACCAGAAACAGGGACGCCAACTGCGGCACCCAGGAGAAACTAGGGTCCTTGAACCAACAAGCTAGAAGAGGCGGCCTGCAGGGGCACCCAGACTGAGGCAGGAGGGGCTGGAGAGGAGCCTTTAAGAAAGGCTGACAGCTGAGTGTTCTAGACTACGTCAGCAGAGACAGGACAGGCAGGTCTGAAGATGGCCAAGACGGCATGACCCAGGCAGCAGGACAGCATGGAAGGTTGTTCTAGCACAGTTTCTCCTTCTAAAGAATGAAGACACAACCAGAGACACACCCCACCTGGACCAATATCCCCTTATTCCACCTCTTTGCGAGGGGACCTGAAACTCTTCAATGGTTGCTCTATGTCTAACAAGCCACTATCACTACAGAACTTCACAAACCTAAGGCAAAATACATACTCTGAAAGCAAAAATTATGTCCCCAAGCAATTACCTTCAAGAATCCTTGAAGGGCAAGATAGAGAGTCTACTTAATGATTTGCTGCAAGTCTCTGGACGCCTCCTGAGAAGATGTCCGTACTACTGAGAAGCCGCATGTTATCCAGAGTAGAGAGAGACTCAACCCAGAAGAGAGAAAACTTCCCTCCAGGAGCCACTTCTTCTTTTTTTTTTTTTTTTTTTTGGCGGTACTAGGGATCGAACTCAGGCCCTTGTGCATCCAAGGTTGGCACAGTACCACTTGAGCTAAATCCCCAGCCCTAGGAGTCATTTATGAACCAGTAAGAAGTGTGTCTTTGAAGCAGAGACAACAGACAGCCCGAGGGACAACAACATGAGTCCACTGGGTGAGCTATGAGCTTCTTACTATTAAAAGCCTCAATTCTCTGCTGCCAGGATGGATACAGCCTCTGCAGACAGACAATGAGCAGCTGTATCAGAGCGGCATGCAGCACATGTGCACGAGAGTCACCTAGAAACTGAACCCCAGGAAACCAACTGATTTGCCCAAAGCCACAACGCTGCTACGTTCCACTCAAGGCTGAGTACCCCCAGAGCCATGTGGCCCCGCCCTTTGGTTTACTATACCAATGGCCTCCTCCCAGGCTGCTGAGAACAGCAGGCTCAAGGGGGGTCACCCGTGTCTTGGGTGGCTTCTACACAGACAGACACTGAGTATGGCCACACTGGGTAACAGGACCATCCCATCTCACCAGGCCTCGTTCTGGAAGATGTTTAACTAAGGCTATCAGTGTCAACAGCAAAAACAACACAAATGTACAGACTTCTGGGAGAATCCTGACTTTACACTTTCACTTATGTACCAGAAGATACTTTTCCCACGTGGCTTACAATATTTTTAACAGCAGAATTAATCTGAAACTCATGTCCCTAACCAAACCTTAAGCTAAAAGTCTACTATTCTGATTAGGAAAGCACAGGGTGGGGAGACTGAATCCAAAATGACTAGACTCTGCTTCTCCAGGGAACCCCAACCATGAGAATGGTCAGGATCACAATCCCAGAGTCCATTCACCTTGGTCCAAATCCTGGCTCCACCACTAACTAGTGGTAGGATCCTAGGCAGGTTACATATGCTTCCTGGAATTTTGTTTCTTCTTAAAACAGAGATAAGAAGCAGGCAGAGCGAAGCTGCATGCCAGGGTGAGTGACATTTCAGGTAAGCCAGCTCTCCACTTCCGGCTTCAGGGGTCCCACCTATACAGGAGGCCTGTGGATAGTTAAGACCTCCAAGCTCCCAAAGCCTGGGACACAGCTGGAGCTGGAGCCCTGAGATTTTCCACATTCCAGTTGAAACAAGCCAAAAATGGCCATAGCAACAGCCACACTGCTCTGTCAGAAGTGTAAGCCCCGGGCTGTACTGCTCTTGGGAGTCTAGACTCTACCTGAAGACATTTTGGTTTGCTGAGTCAATCAGACTTCCAATGCCAAAGGGGTTATGTTTTTATGCAGTGATCACCACCATCACAATATGTCAATGCTGAATTACTTCTATCACGTGAGAAACTGAAAATATAAATGAGGACCAAAATGTATAACAGACATTGTGAAATAGGAAGAAAAGGCTCCAAGGGGAAGCCAAAAGAGGATGAGCAAAGAAAAACGTATGCAAAAAGAAGGAAGAAATGGAAACAAAGCTCTTATAAATAGCAAGGGGTGGAGGGTAGAAGGGAGGGAAGGAGACTGGGAAGAAAAAAGAACCAAGACATATCACGAATAGTGAATGTTATCATTATGAATACCTAAACTGTACCAATAAACTCATGGGGAAAAAAAATAATAACAGAAACAGAAATCTATCAATGGGCTGACCTATACCAAATGTTGTTATCCAATGACCGACTAACTAGATGAGCTCAATTATGGAACTGTAGTAGTAATATGCAAGGACCTTTTTCCCAAACAATGAAATTTCTACAGAAAAAGAATCAAGCGTTCTTTATTAAGCAGCTAATTAAGACCACATAAACCCCAAAGCCACCATGCTCCCTCCATGCAGGCAGGAAGTATAACGTAATAGTTAAGACCACACGCCAGAGCCCATCCACATTGGTTCAAATCCTGGCTCCACCACCCTGCTAGCTATGAGAGCCTCAACAGGGTGCCTATGCTTCCTGGAATTTCACTTCTTTACCTCTAAAATAAAGATAAGAACAGGCTGTGTTTCACAGGGTTGTTAGGAGATTAAGTAAATAAGTAAAGCGCAGAGGATAGGCCGACACCGTAAATATAATGATGTATTATTATCTTATACATCAAATACATGCACAAAAGCAACAAATGAAGAATACTGGTAAGAAATAATATTCTTGCATTCATGGAAAGAATGGCATACAAGAGTCATAATAAAACTATATATGGCAAAAGTTTAAATTAAAAAACACTGTAATAGTAGGGGCTGGAGATTTAGCTCAGTGGTTCCAGTGCCTGCCTAGCAAGCACAAGGTTCCTGGTTCAATCCCCAGTAACCACATACAATAATACCAAGCGTTGTGCTCGCTTCGGCAGCACATATACTAAAATAATACCAAGCGTGGTGACTCACACCCACTGGCAATCAGTACCACATACCACAAATGCCAGGCTTGGTGGCTCAAACCTGCAACCCCAGCACTCAGGAGGCAGAGACAGGAGAATTGCTGAGTTCGAGGCTTGCCTGAACTACATAGTGAGCTCAGGGCCAGCCTGAACTACAAAGTGAGACCCAGTCTCAAAAAAAAAAAAAAAAAAAAAAAACCCACTGTAATAGTAAAAGACATACTGTCATTAATTATCCTCAAAATACCCGTCTTGCTTCAAGAACACAGATCCCATTGTTTTAGCTGCTTTCTGAAGCATCTCTCGAAATCCTCGTCTGAGAGTGCCTTTATAAGATCAACGCTGCTATCACTGCCATCCAATAGAAAACAGGCCTGTGACGACTTCATGGTACGTCTTCATTCAACTTACTCACCTAATCTGGTAGTATGTGACTTCCCCAAAGTCAAAGTGACCTTAATCAGTTCAGGACATCAAGGAAGCCACAACAGTGCACTGAAGACATTCATGAAAGAGAACTTTCAGAAGTGCTTCAGAAGGTGGCAAGAATAAATGTGCTGGATGTGGGGGGGGGGGTATTTTGAGAGGTATTCATAGCAAGGTGTTTTTTTACTATATTTTAATTTAAAAATTCACTGTAATTTTTAATCATACTTTACATATATACCCCCAAAGCCTAAGAATCTATAGCCAAAACAAGGTTGGAATTTTAGCAGTTAATAAATAATCTGCATGTTAAAAGCAAGCAAAGAATTATACAATAAAGAGTATTTCCAATAAAATTAGGAATCTAGTTTTCAGGTATGACATGTAGAATGAGGCTCATTAACATCTCATGTATCTTCCTTAAAAGACACAAGAACAGAACTGTGCAAGGAGTTAAATGTGCGAGAAATATCTGTGCCTTTCCTGTCTAGTACGCTTATATTCCTGGTAAGACAACTCAATTGCTTACTAAGCATGCCACATCCTATTATGCTTCAATTACACGGTTCCTCTGATCAACCATGTTAGCATTTAATTGCCATGTAGTTAATTTGTGGCACTAACACAAACTCATGGGCATTTTTGCTTTAGCCAGAGAAATCATCAAACAGCTGATCCAAAGCCCACTTGCATTTCAGCCGCTCCACTGAGCTCTGTTTCCCAGGCATATGCCTATTGTAAGACTATGACAGGTCTCCAGAATACCAACTCTCCAGCCTAGACAGAACTGCCCCAAGAAGGACCAGGCTTGACATAGGTGCTCCCAGCACAAACACCGCTACTTGAGAGGGATTCAGTGGGGGAAGTGGATGATGATATCCCAGACTTTGGTATCCATGGCACAAAATCTCCAATCCTAGTCAACACAGCTGACATATATTTGTCTTTCATATCCTGACTTAAGAACTAATATGTCATTAAAAAGCAATTCTTGGGCCGGAGGGTTAGCTCAGTGGTTCCGGCGCCTGCCTCGTGAGCGCGGGGACCTGAGTTCGATCCCCGGTAACCACATATAATGCTGGGTGTGGAGACTCACGCCCACCAACAACCAACACCGCATACCACAATGCCGGACGTGGTGGCTCACGCCTGTCATCCCAGAACTCGGGAGGTAGAGACAGGAGGATTGCTGGGTTCGCGGCGGCTTGCCTGGGCACCATAGTGAGCTCAGGGCCAGCCTGAACTACAAAGCGGGACCCTGTCTCCAAAAAGCAAAAAAAAAAAAAAAATAGCAATTCTTATACCTAGAAAATAGAAAGAATAGTATCTTTCAATAAAAGCCAGCACTTGAGAGGCTGAGATAGGATTATCCCAAGTTTGAGGCTCGCCTAGACTAGCAATGAGTTTAAGGCCAGTGTGAACTACACAGCAAGAACTTGTCTTTAAAAAAAAAAAAAGTCATCCTTCTTCTTTTGATTTTATACCAGTTTCTGGATCAGTTCTTCAGGAGATACTGGATTAAAGAGTTTTAAGTTCCCTCCTAACCCTTGTTGTATTTGTTCACTTCCGCTTACCAAGTGTTTTTAAATTTTTAAAAAAGGAGGCAAGCTTAGTTTTTTGTCACCAGTAAACACACACAAAAATTTAATAGTTTATCTACATATGCTAATGTCACAGACACATACACAAGCCAAAGACTAAAGATGGGGAGTAGGGGGTACAAAAAAGGGAAGCTTTCTGCTTTCCTGGTATAATTCCTAGGAAGATTAATGACCATTTGAATGTCATTCTGTTCACATGGGATTTTTGAAAAGCTGTTTTTCCTGCTCTACATCAGGAGCACAATCAGCTGTTTTTAACTCAGAGTCCCAATGTGTAACTCTCAGGTTGTGAGGCTATTTATAACTGCAGAGGAAGGCCGGCTTCTGCCATATAGAACTAGGAAATGCTGTCAGACGATGATGCTTATTTCCAACACACTGGCGATATAGAGCTCCCTCAACATTTGGGAGAGCTTTATATTAGGAATGACAGAGAAACGTGCTAAAGGACATCCTGACAGGGGGGCTCTGTCTTTCCTAGATTCGACACAGTTCCTTGGAATTCAGAAGTTTGTCTAAAGAGTTGGAATCTGTGTTTACAATACCACCCATGGAATTATCTCATGTAGATATGCATGCATTTGTTCAATAAATATTTGCTGAACATTTCCTATGTGTAAGGCACTGTGGCTCTTCAGGAACATGAGCATTCCTGAGGGTACCTTATTTCACATGTAATCAACCATCCTAGGTAACCACGGTCACACTCCTGGAGACCACATCACAGAAGACAACATCACAAAGGACAGAGAGGTATCACAGTTGGCTGGATTTGACTAGAGCATCATAAAAAGAAACAAGAGAAAAAGTCCCAGGAAATTTTCCTTTCCATACTGTAGTCTCCATTAGAGCCAGATCTTTGTGGGTCTTGCTTAAAATTGTTTGCCCTACAACTATGCTTGTTAAAAAGTAAACATGTGGTCCGGAGATTTAGCTCAGTGGTTCTGGCACCTGCCTCACAAGCGCAAGCACAAGGTCCTGAGTTCGATCCCGGTAACCACATACAGTGCTGGGTGTGGTGACTCATGCCCACTAGCAATCAATACCACATACCACAGTGCCGGGCGTGGTGGCTCACGCCTGTAATCCCAACACTCAGGAGACAGAGACAGGAGGAATGCTGAGTTCGAGGCTTGCCTGGGCTACATAGTAAGCTCAGGGCCAACCTGAACTACAAAGCAAGACCCTGTCTCAAAAAAAAATAAATAAATTTTAAAAAATAAACATGCACTAAATATCAGTTCTATGAAAGAACAAAGGACAGAATGATCCTCAATATGGTACTAATCTGACTACCAGGTAGAAGGGATGATTAAAAAATACATTAAATTTTTGCCAGGCGTGATGGCTCACGCCTGTAATCCCAGCACTCAGGAGGCAGAGGCAGGAGGATTGCTGAGTTCAAGGCTTGCCTGGACTACATAGTGAGCTCAGAGCCAGCCTGAACTACAAAGCGAGACCCTGTCTCAAAACAAACAAACAAACAAAAAAAATACATTAAATTTTTAAATTTCTTTTAAAAAATTATTACACTGTATAAAAGACACACTATCAAGGAGGACGGTATAAGTGTGTTTGAAGCGAAGGGAAAATATTTTGGGGTGGGTTAATGGCAATTTGTCTCTTACTACAGTAATTTTTAAAATTTAAACATCTGCCACATATTTTGGTCCTTCAGGGCCTGCAAGGTCAGTGAGTGTAGGCTAATATAAAGACCAAACTGAAACTCTGTAAAGAGGCAAGCGCTCCTGGCTCTCCGCCCCGCAAAGGCATAGAAGGCTGCACACTGTATGTTCAGACTCAGTTCACACAGCAGCTGCGAATGCCTTAACTCGCTCCCTGCAGATGTCACAATTTAATCCAGAACAGAGCAGGTGGAGAAGGGAGACTCCTTCCACGTTTCACCTAACAGCTAAGGCCTGTGAGTTAAAAGGCACAGAGCCAGCGGAGCTCTAGCCCTGGGCCACCAGAGGGGTTACAGAGCTGTGTGAGGACTTTCCCACAAGGCTCTGGGCTCCACCCTCAGGCCCCAAATAGGGGGCAGGTGGGCGCCGGTAGGACAGGAAGAACCCTGGCTAAACAGAAAGATTCTGTGCTTACTAATATGATGCCAAAGGATTGTTTAAGTGCCAGGATTTCCTGGTACATTTTAAAATAGATTTAAATTAAAAGTTAGCCAGATTTCAGACAGTTTTTCACGAGTGTAACGCATAAACTGAAGAAAGATTCACTTGCAAAGTAGGAAAAGAAGAAAATGAGGTGGGATCAAAAACCATCAAAAAGAAGATGAGGAAGAAGAACAGGGGAGGGTTAAGAAACAATGAAGGAAGGAAGGAACGGACACTACTTTCTTGGCCACCTTCTCAGTGCACAGTCCACTGCCTGCTCCTCATACTGATTATAATAAATAGCAGCCTCAAGGTTTACTTAATGATCCACCCTGAGTTAACTTTTACTGTGGTGTAACCTCGGGATCAAGGCTCACCTTTTGCCACACCAATACTCAATTGCTTTGGCATCATCTTTTTTAAAAGCGCACTCGCTCCATAGAACCACGCTGGCCCCTCTGAGCAAGTCGGCTGAGCACATCGGGCCTGTTCCATGCACTAGTGTGCCTATTCCGATGTCAATACCACCAGGTCTTGACTTCTGTTGCTTAACAGTAAACGCTGAAGTCAAAAAGGGCAAGCCCTCCAGCTATGTCCCTTCCTAAAAACTGTCTCAGCTATGATGAGTTCCTTGTATTTCCAATCAAATTCGATAATGAACTTGTTAATTTCTTATGAATCAATTTAGTGACAAGACATCTTAAGCATGTTAAGCTTTCCAACCTATAAATCTAGTCTGCCTTTCATTTATAGGACCTATTAAAGTTAGAAAAGAAGGGAAAACAGCGACAAATCTAGAGCTACTATCTAGGGAGTCAAGAATGGAAAAACAGCCCATCTTCGGTGACTCATTTACAACTTTATACAATTCTTGCGTGATACTCACATGTAATAGATTCTATCGATAGAAAATAGAAAAAAGAAAGGCATAAAAATGCACAGACCAAGAAACAGGCAGATGTGGGGCTCAAACACAGGCCCTCTTTACCCTCATTGAGAGCCTAGGGTCTCTGTGATCCTATAGAGCTCGCTGAAAACTGAGAAGCAAGAGGAAGTGGGCAGGAGAGACAGCAAGCAGCCCGACCCCAGAAGCTGCACGAGGCTTCCGGGTTCTCTAACAGGCTCCCAGGGAAGAGGAGGAAGGACCCATAAAGGGAAAATAAACTCAGAGCAGGAAAACTCCTCCAAAGGCCGGCTAGCAGAGGCACTGGGGCTGGCTGTCCACAGCGCACAAAGGGGCCAGTTTGGCCACCGAGACACGGAGAACATTCCAAGACAGGAAAGGCTAAGGAGCAGGGCAATGTGCTTTTCACTCCACAGAAAGGCACTTGCCTAAAGAACTTGAAACAAGACGTCAGTGAACAAATCACTGGTCTGAGGTCTCTCATGTGTAAAGCGCACTGGGTTAAGGAGGGAAGTCAGGGTGAAAGTCACAGTAAGCGGGAGATTCAGCCACAGGCTAGAACGATTGCAAACCACACACATCTCATAACTACGTGTGGATAGTCCTGTGAGTCACCCCCGTCTGCAGATGGCTGGTGCCAAACTTAGTGCTGTCTATGTAGGACTGAAAGCCAATTCCTGGGAGGGCATGCCCTTGTTTTGCTCTGAAGGGGTGATTTTTATTCTCCATATTTTTTCTACATCTTCCAGATTATCTACAGTGAAGTTCTATTACTTTTATAATAAAGAAGCAATAAAACACGTATATTTTAATGGCCACTGAGGAGGCCTGTTAACTCTACTGTATCCCAACTCACAATCTGGTCATATAAACTCAGATAATATATCTCAGAACATCCAGACTGTGAAGCACTTGTCTGTGGAGGGGTGGGCAGCTAATAAATGTAGCAAGCTGAACTAACTGTAAAGTCAAACCTTCTGGGTTTTACAAGATTATTTTCCTCCAGCCCATTTCTGGGCTCTATGACAGCTAAAATGAAAGACTTCACCACAAACTTACAAACAAGGAAGGAGGACAGAGGTGACAGGAAAGCAGAGAAAGGCATCTATCACTAGTCACTGACTTGCACTTCTGCAAGTGGTGGTTTCACAGCCCATCTGGGTGCTCGTATTCCCAAATTCCATCTCCAAATCTGGACCCAGAGCCACGGATGAGGCGTCCCCCCCTCCCTGTGCCGGGCCAGCTGCCAAGTGACAGATGATACAGCATGAGTTTTTATGGATCAATATTCTTGTGATAACTGGCTTTGAAGCCAAGAACACAGTTGATTCTTGTCTGAAATTCAACAGGCCCGGTGCTCTGGCAATAAACCTACATTCAGAGCCTGGGGGACTTGTCCAAGGCCAGGCACTGGCTTGCCATGCTGGCTCCCCCCACTGTCCGGAGCTCTTCCGGTCACATCACAGACATCATTGCTCCTTAGAAGCTTCAAAACCTACAAACTACATTCCTCTCTTCTCCCAGGAAAGTTTCTATGCCCTGCATTTGATTTTTGGCAATTCCATATTTCAAAGGCATTTGAGAAAAACTGTTAATACAGTAAACTCAAGCTACCATACCTTTCTCCAGAAATAACACTGCATATCTGGTGTTAAAGAGAAAATCCTGTAAAGAAACCCTCAAGCTCTGCAAAGGTTCCTTCAGCTCAGGAAAGTTGTAATGATGCCTTCCAAGACATGTACGGACTGGATATTCTTCGAGGCAGTGCCACCCATGACACTGGCCCATCATAAGTGTAGGGCAAACACAGCAGGCAAAACCACAAAGCCATGCCACATGCCACATGCCACGCGCTGTGTCCTACTCAGTATGACAGCTATGTCTTGACTGGTTTTCATCTAGTGTCTTAGTGTTTGACCCTTCATGGAGATAATGCTCTTTCATCAGTTCTCAACCTTAGAAATGATCATCTCAAAAATCAGTCTTCAGGCTTATGAGATACTTCAAAATATATTTTTTTAAAATGAAATACAAAACATAAAACTTGGTGAAATTTCATCAAGTGATACCATGACTTAAAATCTTGCATCTCCTAACTATGCCCAGTTAAAGAAAACAGCCTCCAAAGGTCTGCTCACACCCATGTGGACAGATCACACCCAGTTTGTTTCCTCCCTCCCGAATCACACCTGCAGTGAAATGCCATTGTTATGTTTTGCATGCTAGCAGGTGTTCTCACCATTCAGGAGGTGACAGAATCATGAAGAGCTCAATAAGAATGAAAGTTATCCCAAAACAGTTTAACACACACTTCATTTTTGCAGACAATCAAAAGACAAAGGGGACCGAGTACTGCCCGGAAGGGTCAGCCCCTTGGAGTAAGGCTGTCATGGATGGAACCGATGGGGTTTTCAGTGGCTGGCTGGGGGCATTCACCTCAACCCCAGCTTTGGCCTCAGTCAGAGGACTGTTTGAAAAAATGCGGGCAAGGAGAAATATACGTGACCTACTCAGGAACAGTGGGGACAAAGAGGACACGCGCAGCCCTGAGAGTGTCAATGAAGGGTCTCACCCTCTTCTTTTGGCCAAGTGGAAGTAAGGAGTAGAGACAGAAGTTCCTCCTTTTCTTTTTCTTTCTTTTTTTTTGTGGTACTGGGGGTCGAACTCTGGCCCTTGTGCATCCAAGTGTGGTGCAGTACCACTTGAGCTAAATCGCCAGCTCTAGTCCCTGCTTTTCTTATAGTCAAGACAGAAAGCTAACCTGTCCCAAGATCTTTTATGTCCCTGAGGAAGGTCGTCTGCCTTCTGTTCAGTGGGAGGCTCTCTAACACGCTCTACAGCACACTGCACTTCTCAGCAGAGTATTTCTCAACTCCCAAACTTGCTCAAGATACATTCTTCAGTGGTGTTACTCGGGAGCCACAAAAGTGCTCTGGCAAGATGGCAGGGGCCCTCAGGTTACCGAATTCTGAACAAACAGAACTGTGTTGACACATGGACTGTGGTGGGACCTGCACTTCAGAAGAGATGGCCGAGAGTGGCTTCTGAGAATTGTCTTTAAACAATGCTATCTTTCTTCTGAATCTTTAACTGTTCAAGAAGGGTATGCATACTAAACAGCAGGGAGAAGTTCTCAATTGAGGCCAAAATTCCTTTCCCGACAGTCCTCCCTCAAGAAGGAATTTCACATCGTCCCCCAGTCCAAGTGGGCACTGATGTCATTTCAGATTGCCACTGTTGATATTCGGGTCTCTCTCTCTCTCAGCCTTTTGTTAGGCAATCTTTCTCAATGGTGCCTTCTTTTCTTGCCTTCCCGGAGGGCTGCTTAACCAGGAACCTGGCTCTGTTTGGACCCCAGGGGTGCAGCAGAATGTCAGACCCACCCTGACCCATCTGCAACCAGAATTCGGCGTTCTAACTCACAGCACAGGTCTCCTGTTGTTTTGTGGCACGGAGGCCAGCCACAACCCCCCTCCCCCCCACCCCGCCAGTGCACTGCAGCCTTTGGGAGGCATAAGTGTTTTTCCTTCATCATGCACATCTGCAGGCACCATTCAAGTTCCTGGGAGCCATTCCGAGTGGGAAGATCCTGTGGCATACTCTCTAAACCGGAAAATGATGCATACCCACCGGCTACCACCCTTTCTGGACATTTCACTCCTCCTATTCCCTCCTGACTGCGAGTTTGGGAAATTCAAGAAAACTGGGCCTTTTAAGGAATGTAAATGGTGGCAAAGGACACGTCGCAGTTGGTACGCAGGGAGCTGCCTCCCTTTCTCCTCAGTTTCAGGGTTTGTCCACTTACAGGAAGCCATGCTTCAAGCCAGAACAAAGTTCCATGTCTGAACCCTTGTAGCAAAGAAAAATCATGTCACAGAGACCAAAAGAAACATACTGAAGATATAAATGTAGGCTGGGGTGGGTTGGGGAGGAATCATCTCCCGGGAATCAAGATTATTCCCACTTTCTGAAATCAATATACCAAGTCCACAATTCTGCTGTAATAGGTAGAGTCCCAAAGAGAAATCCCTTGGAACTCTGGCTGGTTCTTTTATCAGCAGTGGCTTTAGGGTTCCACCACACCCTCTCAAAAGACATCTCTGAAATGACAGCAGTGGCCTCTCTATGCCTCTTTTTCCAATGCAATAGTTCTTTTAACAGCTTTACCGCATTCTTTCCATAATTTTTCACACCCTCCATCCCTAAGATGGATGAGTGGTTGATTACTATTTATCCCTCAAAACAACTAAACTATCAGCAGCAGGGGAGGGACTCCTCACAAGCAAATTCTGCAGGATAAACTGTCCCAGAGAATGGGGTCTGTGAACTCCTAGAAGCATCTCCCTCCCGCCCATGCTGGGTACTATAAGTGTACTTTTAAAATATCCTCTGGCGAACAAGAGGACACCTGACAGCACACACTCTCCTAGGAACACCGGCTCCTTTGGCCTCAACTCAGGACCTGGGTGATCACGGGCGCCAAATTCCAGCAAACTTGCCAAGA